>PVKN010001790.1:0-47839 GCA_004027915.1 Capromys pilorides | reverse complement strand
CAGCCTCGAATATTGCAAGTTTCTCCGGTAACCCACTGCAATTATGGAACGTTGGACTATGTATACAACTACTCCCTCTTTGTACAAAGAGAAGAAATTTTTTTTTTGTTTTTTTCTTTTTTCCTCCCCTGCTAATATGGATTAGAAAATTTATCATGATTACACCCTGTGCTCTGTGTAACTACTATGAGGACAACAATATTCAATGTATCAATAATTATCAATGCACTAATAACATGTTTTGAAACTATCATCTTGTTATTTCTTATTAAAAATAGGAAAATAAACAAACACATTCTCTTTCCACTTAGATAGTGTGGGCTAGGTTCCTACCATTTGCATCCAGATTTCTAAAGGGCATAATCACTTGCCTGCAGATACACAGAAGACTCAGATCTGCTCCCCTTCCCTTTACTTATTGGATCAGCACTCTGTCTCTGGTCTTCTCCATGGTCTAAGACTCCCTGATCCTTCCATGTATTTTTCATGTGCTACCTGGAGCAGCTCCAGTCCTCATAGACTGTTTCCTTCTTTCACTAATGTGCTTATGACTTATAAAACTGAATTTACCATGTAAGAGCTTTCCTTAGAGACTTCTTAGAGGACACCTTGATTTTTAAAACTAGGAAGCAGAGCTCATTTGTCCTGTATCTGAAGACCCCAACCCTACCCCTTCCCACACTATATAATGTTAGGATTTTCTCTGAGATGTTTTGAGTGCTGAGCAGCAAGAACTATGCTCCACATGCCAAGATACTTGTGGCAATTTCCACGGGAAAGGAGTGGAGGGGCTTCTGGCCTTATTACTGTCTTTCACAATGTGACTATTCTGGATTTTTTTTGTACTAAGGATTGAGCCCAGGCCATTTACAATGAGCTGTATCTCCAACAATTTTGATTACCACACCCCAGCTATCTTTCATCAGACCTTGTCTGGCAAAGCCAGCTCCCGGTGTGTACACTGAGGATGGTGCTGAGTTAGCTAGATCTTTTGCTCAGCTTCCTGAATCCTCTTGCACCCACTTCTCCTGTGGGTGTCCCGCACCACCTGCTTCAAGCAGAGATCCAAGCATCCACTCAGGGCCTTGATCTTGTTCGGGAGGAGTTTGTCTCCAGGACGAAGACCTGGTCCAATGCTTACAGAGCAGTTTATCTCTCAGTAGATTCCCAGCCCCACCTTCATGGGTGCTCCTCAGACTCTTCAAATATAGAGGCCAATAACATAAATATAAGTAAATATTGTACCCATAAGCAAGGGAATGCCTAACAACCCAGAACAAAGGAGGGAGAAGGAAGAGCATTGATTTGACAGGAGCTGTGTATCACCTGTAGTAAAAATCCTTTCTGTGTGAATAACACATTTGTGGGTGCTAAATTACAGAAGGGCAGGGGGTGTGAGCCTGGGAAATAGCACAGAGCTGGTGTATCCAGGCCCCACCTAAACAGTCAGGGGTTGCTCAGCCCTCACCCCACTGTGGCACTGTGAGAAGGATGAGTCTCCCCTCCAATTGGAGAGCTGGAGCATGGATTTAGGGACCAGATTTTTAAAAACTCTTTTAGGGTCTTTACAAGCCAACACAGTAGAGGTACAAGCCCAAGTACAATTCCAAATATCCAGTCACAAAGTAAATGTAAGAGTGACATTTTTCTATAAGGATATATATTGGACTTTATTACATGTTTTTGGTTATGAAAACCTTGAAATATATTCGAAGGAGGGAGAAGAATATGATTTTTGACCCTTTCATCCAGATTTAATATTAGTAAATTTCTGCCAATTTTGCTTCATTGATTTATTTTTCTGCCTCAAATCATTTGAAAGGAAATCCAAGACCTTCTGAATATGTATCTATAATAATGATGGAGATTGTTATTTGGGGCAACTGGATGGGATAATTTTTGTTGTTTTTGTCTTTGGCAACTTCCAGTGCTTAGCTTACATTTCTCTGATGGTCTCGAAAGAGTCATTTTCATTAACTTTGGGTTCTCATTGTTAAGGCCTTTGCTTCATTTGTGCTGTAGGCATGCACTCAGGTTGACTTCTAGAAATCTAGGATTACTTGGGATATATTGGAACCAGAAAAGAGGCAAGAAAAAGAACAGCAGTTAGAAAGAAAATATCACAGTGGTATTCTTACTACAAGATCCACGTGGAGTCTGCTGGCTGTTTGGGATGCCTACAAAAGAACTCCAGCTGAGGGTGTGTGAAACCACTTCAGTAAATGAAGCCAATGATTCTCCGAGGTCTTCCGAAGGTTTGGTTTGGGAGGTGAAGAAAGGGTTTGTAGCCTTTATCTGTCTCCATGGTAACTCCAACAAGGACTTGGCAATATTAAGATCTTGCAGAGGAGTTTGAAGACTGCTAATCCTAGGTCAGAGCAAGGGAGAATATATATCTACAAATAAGGCAGTGGCTCCCTGGCTTGGCTTTCTCAAAGAAAAAGGAAAGAGGATCATGAGAACAAAGGCTATGAACAATGAAGAAGGAAAAGAAGAGACATTAAAAGTCCTTGGACCCAAGAGGAATCCCCTGCTTTGGGGAGAGTGCAGCTGCTTCCCTAGAAATGATGCATCTAAGAAGAGTGAAAGATATTCAAAGTTTATGACCCAGAGAACCACCGCTAGGAATCCATAGAAAAAGTCAGAGTTTGTACAAAGCTGTATTTTATTTGAGGATGTCCCTGAGAGCATTATTTACAGCATTAAAGAGTGGGGAGAATCGCCTCAAGGCTCAACAACTGGTGTTGGATTGGTTTAATGAGTTATAGCTCCTGGCAAAGAGGGAACAGCGCTAGAGAGGTAGCCATGTGCAGTAGGCGACATCCACAGACAAAGGCAGGAGGAAAAGAGGTTATACGGAAGGGGTAAAGTCAACCTCATTTCAGACAATTAGAGGAAGAAGAGAGGAAGAGAGAGGGGGAAAGAGTAAGGGGGCAAGAGAAGCTTACAACTAAAATGTTTATATTATATATGTGTGTGTGTTTGTATGTGTATGTGTGTGTGCGTGTGTGTGTTCGTGTGTGTGTTTCATCAGTGTTAGAATTTTTAACACTTTTTCAAATTTTTTAAAATGAATGTCCACTGATTTATAAATTTTATTATACTGACAATAGTTAACATAATACAGAGGCAGACAAAAAGGAGAAATAAAGACAGGAGTGGAAGAAGTAAGGGTTGGGAAAGAAAAGGGAAGGGCGAAAGGGAGAAAGGGATGGGAAGCGATCCAGGTGAGTGGGATTTAAGAGTGGTTTGGGAAGGTTAATAAGGTCTTTTATAGGAAGAAAAAGAGGTAAAACAAAGATTTATATAGTCTGAGGAAAAAAATACCAGACTTACATCTTCATTTTGGAGCATGTGACCTTCTTCCTTAGGAGACTAATGTAATAAGGAACTTTGACTCTCTAAACAATTGATAATGATGAAGAAATGAATTTTTATAATCTTACTGCATAAGCATTAGGTGGTTGTTCAATCCATGAGCAGCCTTCATAGAATTGCTCAGAAGTTCATTAGCAAATAAAGGTTGGCCTAGGGAATTCCTGCTCAGGAAAAAAGTGATGATAATGGCAAGTGACTTTCTTCCAGTGAAGCTTTCCATGAAACACAGCCATAAAGTACTCTCTGTGCACAGCATGAGGAAGCAAGCAACAAAGAACAAACACTCACCTCCTGGTGTCAGGCACAAGCCTGTGAGGGGGCGGAGTCTGTAGGAACACATTTCTTGGAAACGAGGGCTAGTTTGACCTCTGTCCACTGGCTGCGGAGTTCTCTTACTGCCTGTTGTCCTGATCGTCAGTTCTGCAGCTTCTGTAGCAGATGAATTTAGTCAGGAGCAAAGGTCTCCTCACCTTTTCCCTCTCCAGGATCTTATGGGACCTCCAACCAGACCTATATGCAGTCCCAGGAGATACGTAGGTTGGCACATGTCATATTATAACTATAGGACATAGTCAGTTCACTGTCAGCTGCCCAGGGCTGAAGGGTCAGTTGCATTTTCAAGATGGTGGGAGGTCTCCTCTCCTAGGCCTGAGATGCCCCAAGCAGCCTTCTTGTGGTCCCATACATCTTGGATGAGAAGAGCTGAAATCCTGTGAAGAATAGGAGATGGCTGCTGTCTGGGGCTGTCCTTGCTGACTCACTAGGATCCTCCTCTAGGCCAGATCCACCCTATGTGTTAGCCTCACAGGCATCCACATAGCATTGGCTCAGAGCACTATTTGGGCTGCTATTTTTAGATGGTATACTTGAGGCAGCACTGGAGAAGCAGGTGGGAGCCCAGGTGCAGGATGCAAAGGGCCCGTGGTAGGATACTGTTATGGTTTGTATCTAGGTGTCCCTCAAAAGCTTCATGTAGTCATGGGGTGGCTTCTGGAGTTTGTAATTGACTCTTGATCAAGTACTGGGATTATAGGTGTGAATGCTCTGGGGCAGATGCTCTGCATTACAATATAAAGAGAGGAGAGAGGCTAGCTAGCTGCCTGAGCTGCCACCACTCTTTTTGCTCTCTTGCTCTTTGACATCACCATGAACAGCAACGTTGCCTCTCTGCCTTGGAGCCAGGGGAGCATGGCCTGAAACCTCCACAAACTGTGAGCTGAATAAACCTTTCCTTCCTTCATTTTGGGTGTCAGCTATTTTGTCCCAGCAACAAGAGAAGAGTAACTAAGAGAGATACCAAGGATGTAAATGTGCACCTACATCCCTTAATCTCTATTTCCCAACTCTCTAGCAATCTGATGGAGTCAGAAGCCAACCCAACTTCAAAGGAAAATCTGTATCTATACAAATGCAGTGTTATGGTTTGTGTCTAGTCCCCCGCCCACGCAAGCCTCATGCAGTTATGGAGCAGACTTCTAGAGTCTGTGATTAACTCATGATCCAGTGCTGGGCTTATGGGTGTGAGTGCTGTACCTGGCCTGGGGCAGATAGCCTGAATGCAGCAGAAGGGAGACAGACTTCCTCTTTGTGACCACAGTTGCTGTCACTCCTCTCTTGCTCTTGCTGTTTTGCTGCCTTCCACCTCCATGAACTGCTGCCCTCTGCCACGTGCCACTCTGCCTTGGAGCCAGCTGAATGTGAACTGAAACCTCCACAGACTGTGAGCTAAATAAATCTTTCTTTCCATAATTTTGGGTGTGAGGTATTTTATCCAAGCAATGAAGGATGAGTAACCGAGTCATATAGGTACAGCTGGGAAGATATGGTCTATATAGACATCTCTGTTCCTTCAATTTTGGACACTATTTATAAAATTCTCTTGCACTTTTTTTTTTTTTTTACACCAAGGACAAAGACAGCAAGAGGGAGGTCCCCAGCTGTCTCAGGGACCCTTTCTACCCTGAGGGGTCTGGGTGCCCATGGATCCCTTGAGATGGGCCTCTGGACATAGCCAGGTTGTGCTCTGAGAATGGGTCATCCTGGGCACCATGACTGCCAGCCCAGGCCTCCTAGTGTCCCAGCCTGAACACCCATTGGCCATCTACCTCCACCTTCAGCATCAGCAGAAGGGTCCTGCTCTCACTCAGCTCTTTCCATTAACTTTAACTGTGCTTGGGCAGATCTTCAGGAACAAATTCAGAACAGAACAGACAAGGCTCTGTGTCCAAAGCAAAGACTGACACTCCTCATGGGGCCTGAGCCCATGAAGCAAATTGCTTCTGCTCATCATTTTTCAATCTCTAACTGCCTTGTCTCTGCCAGTTTCTGATTCCCTAGAGGAGCCAGTAGTCCAAGTCTCAAGGTCAGAATGAAATGCGGCCTGGTGGTGACCTGCCTCCACCTGGAACTCTGTGTCCACCACTCAGGACTTGGGTGAGAAGGTAACCCTCCTCCAGAAGGTGCAACTGGAACCACAGCAGGCAGGGCAGCTGCTCTCCATGTGAAGAAGGGGCCTGCCCCAGCCCTGCTATATGGGGAGGTTTTTCCTTTCTCTCTTTTTTATTTCCAATCTGTAACTATGGATTCACTCTTAAATCTTTTCTTAAAAAAAGTTTTTCTCAGTACATATTTGCTGTATGTGATGGCTTACATGCATCTTAAAGAGGAGGTATACACACTCAGTGTATCTTGGTTCTTTTTATTCCTCTCCTCCTACTCCCTTTCTATCTCTAAATCCCCTCCCCCCACTTTCATTATTATTATTTTTAGTTTATGTCTGTCATACACAATGGTTAAATTCATTGCAGTCAGTTTATTGATTCAGTTCAGTGATTATATTCATTGTGCTTAAAATGTACACGATGCATTTCAAATCCTTTCATGTCCCCTTTCCCTCTCCCTTCTTCCCTTTCTTGCTCCCCTTTACATTTGCTTGAGATGTATCTCTGGTTTCCTTTATCAGTCTTTTATTTTTTCTCTTTATTTTGTACTTTGGATTACTCAAGTGAGAGAAATAATGAACATTTACACTGCACACTAGGTTTATTTCACTTAACATGAAGTTTTTGAGTGCATCCACTTTCCTGTAAAAGACTCAAATTTGTCCTTCCTTATAGCCAAGTAGCATTCCATTGTGGACAGATACCACACTTCCTTTATCCATTCTTCTCTGGATGGACATGTAGGCTGCTTCCAGGATTTAACTGCTATGGATTGTGCTGCTATAAACACTTGTTTGTATGTATGTATCACTGAAATACGATGTCTTTAGCTCTTCTGGGAAGATACCTAGAATAGGAAGAGCTGGATTGAATGGCCTTTCTAGTTTTAGTTTTGTAAGAAATTTCCATACTGATTTCCATCATGGCTATACTATTTATGTTCCCACCAACAATATAAAAGGATTCCTTTCTTACTAAAGTCATGTTATCATTTGTTATTATTTGCCTTCTTGATGATTGCAATCCTTTCTGGAGTATTGTCTTAATTTACATTTTAATGAATAGTGACATTAATCATTTTTTCATGTATTTATTGACCATTTGTTTCTTCTTCTGAGCAGTGTCTATTCATTTCAGTTGTTCATTTTATATTGAGCCTTTTATTTGTAGGGATCAAATTGGCTTGAGGGCTTCAAATACCCTAGATACTAATTCTCTTGTGGTGGGAGACTAGGGTGTGGTGGCAGAACTGACTGGTGAAGAATGATCTGTTAATCATAAAATTCCAGAACATGTGAGCAGAACAATTCCCAAAGACCCTCATGTGGTCTTGTGAGAACTGGAGCAGGTTTCCAATAGGATTGCCCAGACTTAAGGGTAGGAGAGACACAAAGGATGCTGAGCTCTTGGCCACTGTGTTCTCTCTCATAAATTCAGTTGATGTGTGTTTTTCTATTTAGATCTTTCATCCACTTTGATTTTAGTCAGATAATGGTGAAAGATGTGGTTCTAGCTTTAGTCTCCTGCACATAGATAGGCAGTTTTTCCAGTAACATTTGTTAAAGAAGCTATCCTTCCTCCAATGTATTTTGGCCACCTTTTTAATATCTGAATGTGTCTGGAGTTGTTTGTGCATTCTCTACTCTGTTCCATTCCACCTAATGTCTGTTTTAGAGTACATATCATAGCATTGGAGTATAACTTAAGGTCAGGTATTGCTATGTCTACTACATTGCTCTTATTGCTAAGGATTACTTTTGCTCTTCTAGGTCTTTTCTGATTCACTAGGAACTTTAGGATTTTTTAACCTTTATAACTCTGAGGAATGCTACAGGAATTTTGATTAAGATTACATTTAATCTCTATATCATTTTGGCAATATGGTTATTTTGACAACATTAGTTCTTCCTATCCAGGAATAAGAAATATCTTTCTATTTTCTGATGTCCTCTTTAATTTCCTTTTTCAGAGTACTGTAGTTTCCATCATAAAGATCTTTCATTTCCTTGGTTAATTCCTACACATTTGACTGTTTTTTTTTAAAAAAAAAATTTATGTGTTTATTTATTTGTTTGTTCATTTTTTTATTTTTTATTTTTCATGGCTGGCTCAGCCTGCCCTGGTGGTGGGGCTGGCACAGCATGTAGTGCCAGGGATTGAACAGCAGTCCCTGCAGTTGCCTGAGCTTTCCTAAGCAAGCACTTTAAACCACTGAACCATCTCACCGGCCCCTAACTGTTGTTGATGTCATTAATTGCCCGAATTATTTTTCAGTCAGTTCATTATTGATGTACTATCGAAACACCATTGATTTTGTGTTTTGTTTTGGTATCCTGCTATACTGGTAAATTTGATTGTCAATTCTAGGAATCTTTTGGAAGAAATTTTTAGGTCTTCTGTGTAGAGGATCATGGCATCTTCAAAGAGTGATAATTGACTTCTTCCTTTCCCTTATGTATACCTTTTATTTTCCTCTCTTCTGGCTCGTGTTTTGAGTACTATGTTGAACAGGAGTGGCAACAGTGGACATCCTTGTCTTATTCCTGATTTCAGAGTAAAAGCATTCAGTTTTTTGATCATTTAGTATGATGTTGGCTGCTGATTTATTATAAATGGCTTTTTCAGATTCAGATATATGAAACTTTTGAATATTTGTTCCTTTTTTTAAAATTTGTTTTGGTACAGGGTCTCATTGTGTAGTTCAGGCTGGACTTGAACTCATTATATAGATTTTTTTAATCTGCCTTAGTTTCAGATTGAGAGTAGATCCTTTATTCCTATGTTCTTCAGGATTTTTCTCTTGAATGGATGTTGGATTTTGTCAAGGCTTATTCTGAATTTATTAGTGTAGTCACATGTTTTTTGTTTGCTTCTGTTTATGTGTATACATTTATTGATTTATATGTATTGAACCTTGCAAATCTGGGATAAAACCTAATCGGTCAGATATATGAACCTTTTGAAGATTTGTTCCTTTTTTTAAAGTTTGCTTTGGTACAGGGTCTCACTTTGTCGTTCAGGCTGGACTTAAATTCACTGTGTAGTCCAGGCTGGCCTTAAACTTTCAGCAATCCTCCTGCTTCAGCCTCCTAGGACTGTAAGCATGTATCACTATACCCAAGAAAGATTTGTTGTAGTCTATTTGGCAATATTTATTGAAGATTTTTGTATCTATGTTCTTTAAATAGATTGGTTTGTAGTTTCCTTTCTCAGTTGGAATGTGTCTGATTTTTGTCCAGAATGATGCTTTTCTTTTAATTCCACTCAAGAGTTTGAGGAAGGATAACTTCCTTAAAGGGCATGTAGAATACTGCAGTGAGTTTCTCAGGTCCTGGGATTGTCTTGGTAGATTTTTTTATCTACCTTAGTTTCATTGATTGTTATTGTTCAGAATTTTTGTGTCTCCTTGGTATAGTTTTAGTAATTCACATGAGTCTACCAATCTGTCCATTTCTCCAAAATTTGTCAGCTTGTTGGAGTAAGCTGTTTCATAGTAGCTGCTATCTTCTGAATTCATTTTGATTTCATCTTTTTTATTTCTAATTGCATCCATGGGCGTATTTCCTATCTTTGTTTTGATAAGTTTGTGTAAGTGTTCATCTATTCTGTTTATTCTTTTGAAGACTTGGCTCTTTGATTTGTTGATATATTGTTATAGAACATCATTTCCAGACCTTGTTGCAGTCTGATAGAATTTATATTTTCAATCCCAGAAGAAAGTTACTGGAATTTCAGTAAGTTAATTCCAATCTACCACTTCCAGTGCAACCAATGGCAAGAAGAAAGCATATTTGTAGATGTGAGTAGGAAAGGGGGTCCTAAGTCCAACCAGAATAATGACTAACAGAAAAAAAAATGTTTTGATCCATTACTGACCCAGGTTTTATAAGAAAAGATCAGGCATGCTCAGGGTAGTGCGGCTGTAGATGCAGGTTTTATGAATTTGAGAGGAGGGAAGTAGCTTGGGAATAAGTGATTATAAGAAAGGTGAGAAGTCTTTGAGTGTTGTGGGCTGGGCTAGGGTGGAAGCCTGAAGTCACCTGTGCAACATAGAGAGCGTGATATCTTGAAAGAGCGATCTAGGTTACTGAAATCACAGACTGGGCCAATGTATAGTGTTTTGGGGTCAGTGTTTCAGTTTTGACGTGTGTGTAATCATCATGCCCCGAGATGTCACAGCTTCTTTCTCAAAGCTCGATCTCAGCTACCATCGTTGCACCACTCAGCTTAACTCACGTGTGCTGCTTTGGAACTATAGTCAGGGCAGCACTGACCTGTTGCATTGCTTCAAAGACTACACATCAATACCTCTGTGAGATATAGCTCCATTGCTTAAAGGCATTTGATGGGAAAAGGCAAACCTTAGCCAGCTCCCCACATATCACCACACAGAAATAGGGCCAGGCTTAGCCAAAATGGAAACAATTGCTCTTCTTTCAAAGGGAGCCTTCCTCACGGTCTTGCACACATTGATTTTTTTTTTTTTAGTTTCAATTTTGCTAATTTCCACTCTGATCTTTATGATTTCCCTCATTAGCCTTGGTTTGTGCTTGGACTGCTATTGTTTTACAATTGTCTTGAGGGTCATCATTCTGCTATTTATTTGAGCTTGTTTTGTTTGCTAATATGAGCACTGATTGCAATAAACTTTCCTCTTAGTACTGTTTTCACCATGTTCCACGGGTTCTGGTATGCTACACTGGCATTGCTGTTTGATTCCAGAAACTGTATAATTTCTTCCTTGATTTTTTCTGTGGCCATTGGGAGCTCAAGAATGTATCATTAAGTTTCTGGGTATTTATAAATTTTCTGGAGTTTCCTTTTGATTTATTTCTAGATTCAATGCACAGTGGTCTGAGAGTAAACATGTGGTGATTTCCATTCTTTTGTATTTATTTAAGAAGGCTTTGTGGGCTAATATGTGGTTTATTTTGGAGAAAGTTCCATGTGCTGCTGAGGATGTTTTCTGGTGTAGTAGGAAAACTCTGTAGATGCCTATTAAGGTTGTTTTCCCTAAGACATGGTTTGCTCTCATGTTTCTTTATTGGTTTTTATTTAATTGATCTGTCTCTTTGTAAAGTGAGTTATTGAGGTCATCCTTATGATTGTGTTGATATTTATTTAATCTTTTATGTCTAGCAGTATTTGTTTAATGAAGTCAGGTGCCGCAGTATTTGGTTCTTGTATATTTTCAAGTGTTTACTTTTACAGTTGGATCGTTTGCTTCACTAGTATGCAGTAACATTCTTTATCTCTTTTGGACAGTTTTACCTTGAAGTTTATTCTGACTGGGAGTAAAATTTCTAACTCTCATTTCTTTCAGCACCTCAGTGCGTGAAATACTATTTTCTATCTTCTGAATTTTAGTCCATGAAACTTTTTGGATTAAATGAGTTTCCTGAACGCAACAGACTGTTTGATTCTGTTTTTTGACCAGTTCCTCATCAATGTATTTTGAGGCCATTAACACAGAGCCACATTACTGAAAGGTATTGATCTATTCCTGTCACTGTACTAGACAGAGACAAGGAAGCCAACAGAGGTGAAAATTCAGATGGAATGAATACATCAAAGAAGACAAATAGAGATGAACAAACAAAAACAGAAAGAAAGGAAAACATGAGTCATTGACAGAAAGAAGAACACAATTATCCAGCAGTTTCTGGGTATCTAAAATTTGAAGCCTGCTTTGGCTTCTCCGCTTTGGCCAAAGGTAGTGAGGGTGGTTGCCTGGTGCTCATACTTTTGTGGAACTTTTGTGTAACGTTGACCCCCAAATACTAGGAGTAATGTTCTTATGTCTTTAAATTGTCCGACTCCTGTGCCTTCCAGAGATTAATGCTATACAAAGGAAAAACATGTGGCATTATATACAATGCCAAGGGACAGGCATTTGGGGCAAGGAAGTCTTGGTTTGAATCTTGGGTCACACTTTTGACTATATTACACTGTGCTAAATCATATTATATTTTCTTATGCTACACACAATTTCATACAGTCTAGCATAGTGTTTGGTACTTAGTAATTGTATGATAAAATGATTGTTGCTATCATTAGTTTGTCTTGCTTGCCATCTAGTAAAATCTCCATAGAGTGCTTACTCCTTCCCACCCCACTTACCCTTGCTCTCTGTGGTTCCATTCAGACTTTCTCTTATATCCACTCTGTGCCTATACAAAATTCTACCATGGAAGGGACTGTCATGATTGTTGATCCTCAGCTTGTGCCTTATTGGCAAAGACTGTATTCTTTCACCCTGGATCCCTAGCACTGATCATGGTACCTGGCAGAGAGAAGTATGCCATCCATGACAGAGGAGGAAGGAGGTCAGCTGTGGAATGTGCTACATCCTCCTATGCTTTGCTCTGTCCAGAACTCCATACAGTGAGGACCTCATAATTTCATTTGGGTGTGTCCTAAAACCCATATGTACCTGTCTGAGAGCAGCAGTGTAAGTTAACTATTTCTTGGAAACTGTCCTTCCTGCTAGATAGAGTTATCTGGCATTTGTGCATGACCTCTCTACTTCCCTTCCCTTCGCTCCGACTTGGTTCTACTTATAGTCTGCATCCTTTTTTAGCAAACAGTGCGTGTTCATGGCATGGTCTCCTCTTGCACAGGCTGATGTTAGCACAGTACACTGCTTGGCCAAGCATGTAGGACTTAACTGTGCCTTCAGCGCAATGAGTATAAGCTTCACTTGCTTTGTATGCACAAATGTTTGATACTGTCAAGTCTCAGCTCCTGGGTTTAGATCTATAGTCTCGGTGTCTTCACCATTTCAGAATCAAAAACAATTTAACTTGCCTGCTGGCACTCACTCCACACCTTGCCAGCCTCCCCCTCATTTCTGTTCTCTTCCCTCACTGTGCCCCAGAACCTTCAAAGATTCTTGGAGGGTCAATGAGCTGAATTACATCCTTGAGTCCAGGATGGCACCTTGTCCCATCCTGCTTTCTGCCCTCCCAGTTCTCTCCACACACAGAACCTCAGACTTTGTCATTTCCAAAAACTGCCCCGAGAGAAAGCCTTGCAGCCACCAATCAGAGCTGTTCTTATATGTGCTAGCACAACTCCTAAATCAAGCTAAGCCAACGCTACTAATCTCATCATCATCATCATCATCATCAGCAGCAGCAGCAGCAGCATCACACAATCAAACCAAGGCCCCCAACCCAAGGGCATGTAGAGAACTCAGGCTCTGGATTATGTGAAGGAAGTTTCCAGTGATCGGTTTGCTGCAAGATCAAGTTCACAAGGGGTAATAACTGCAGTTGCAATTACACATGCTGTTTACCTTCTCTGCCCTTGTACTTGAGACAGTCCAGATGGCACCCAGCACAGCTGCTCAGAGGCTGTGGCAGGAGCCCTGTATGTGCCCTGGGAGCAGAGGAGCCACCTCTACCCAGGAGGAAACTGGGCCCTGTGACATCTCCTTGGGTTACCTCTTCAGATCAGTGGCCTTTGTCTGGGTTTGCTTTTATTTTTTGTTTGTTTTTTCTTATTTTTAATTTTTGACAGTTTTCTTGGCCAGTTTTTCATGTTTATATCTGGTAATCTGAGCAACTAATTTGAAGACAGGGATACACAATATAACAATGATTATTGAATTCCTATCATTTTGTTTAGTGAAATTCTGTATTGTTTTTAATTTTTAAAAATATTTTTATTCTCTTTAAAAAAATAAAAGATCATCTACTGAAAATAATCTGCACAACAGTCTGTCTGCAATACAGCTTACCAGGCTTCCAACATATGCTACTGGCTTTTTCATCTTCTCCTACTATTGTTCTTGTCAGTGTTATGCACTGGACATCTCAAAGCATGGGTTTGCGTTTACTACTCCCCTCTCTACCTTTTTGTCTTTCTACCCATGTTTCTATAACATCATCATAAGCTGGAATTCCTTCTTCGTACAGAAAATGAAAACCATTTTGCTAATATTTTCAGACATAAAATCAGAAGCACTGGTTGCTTCCTGAGTCTTGGAAATCAATTTCTGGTAGTTTTTCAGGTATTCTCTGAAGCTTTGGAGATGAAGACTCCCTTAGAGTAGTGCAGGGAAGCAAGCAGGTTTCCTCATTCTATAAGGAATTTCCATTGTACCCTCAGTGCAGGTGACTGCAGCAAAGGCAGCTCTGTGTATGTTCAGTACACAAAATGCCAGGGGTTCCTCAAATCAGGGACCTGGGATGGCTAACACATGCCTAAACGTGCTCTGTTAAATACTAACATAAAGGGACTTGCAGATTAAAGTCACAGCTTTTAGCTTCAGAGTGCTCAGGTCCACCGTCCTCTAAAAATCATCAAAACAAACAGGAACATGCAGTGTATGGGAGCACTGCATGCCTGAGCTTCCAAAATCTTTCTAACATTTCACTTCACTGCAACCACACAGTGCTGCCTAGAACTGAGGACAAAGCAGAGAAGATGAAAAAATATCTGTAATTCAGGCACTCAAGTTGTATGAGATAAGATGGTAGTTCAAGAAGGTGAGGAGCAGTAGAATTTGTTGAATTCAGCAGGGACCAGGCTCCTCAGAGCTGGAGAATGAACAGATTGTAGCCAGAGCTGCAGCCTCACATTTTCTGATGGGAGAGATAATGAAGCAATAAAACCAGCAGGGGCAACCAGCAAGGGCTCTGCTCTGTGGGGCTGCCTAGGCAAGCAGCCACCCATGGGTGCCCACTCAGTGTCCACACAGGGACTGCAGCCAGCCAGCTGGCCAGCCACATAGAGGACCAAGAGCCAGGCCTGACGCCCTCCTTGGGTGACATCAGGACTTCAGCTTCCTAGCCTGTCACGCTGCCTGTCTCATGGAGGGACAGCCCATATGTTCAAGCTGTTGCACTGCCAGAGACACCAAGGGTAAATAAACCCTGGGAGTCCAGATGGGAAGCCAACCAGGCTGGCTCCTTTTCTTGATTTCATCACTGGGGGTTTGGGAGCCTGTGTAGAAACCCCCAGGAGGCACCTTAGCGATTTTTCCAGGCCAAGGACTTCATTTGTCAGATGAGAAATATCCCTCCCCCTCCCAGAGGTTAAAGGATTTGCCAAAAGTCACAGAGCGAATCAACTACAATGCAGAGAAAAGTGGTCATCAAGAGCCCAGCTGGGCTGGGAGCCCAGGGCCCTGCTCTGTATGAGGGCCACTCACTGAAGTTCTTGTGTCTTCAGTGGACAATGAGGAGAGGTGAGGACCTTCCACGTTAGGAAGGTCAGTGCAAATGCATAAAAAAGCCCACTGTCTGGTTCATGATAACTGTTTAATGTCTATGGAAGGTTTTTTTTTTCTTTCTTTTTTTCTTTTTTGCAGCATCAGGGATTTAACTCACCAGGGATTGAGTTTGCCAAGCAAGCGCTTATTCTACTGAGCTATCTCCCCAGCCCTGGAAGGTTTTAACTTAATGGCACAACTATGAGGACCTGAACAGATCTTGGGCTCTCCTTTCACCAAGCAAGGAGACAGTGTGATTGGTCAAATCACAGGAATCTGAGTTTCAATTAATTTCATCTACAGTTTTGCAACTTTGGATAACCACATGACCTTTTGGAGCTTTTGTTTCCCTCACCTGGAAAATGGGAGAAGTTGTAACCCCACACATAGCTTTGTTTTTAGGATTAAAAACATTAAAAACAGAGCATGCTCAACAGTTCGTGGCAGCTTGTAGCTCTCAGAAAGCCACAACTGTTAGCATCATTAGCACATCGAAAGCTCCATCCCCACCCAACAGTGAGGACAACTGCTTTTAGTTGAAGAATAAAGTTGAAAATGCCTAGTGTGTGACTGCTCTGAAGGTTGGTGGAAGCCACACAACTGTCTGTTGGTTGGCATGATTTGAGATGAACCATATGTTTAAAATTATGAACCCAGATGTTAAGCCTTGGCACCTAAGGTTCGCTCCATTAGACTTTATCCTGTATGTGTCTCTAACAGTCTTTGAGGTGCCAGAAAGCTTGCATTAACATGCAAATTAGGTTTCTGAGGAGGAAAACATATTAAGTTGTCCTCTTAACAAATTGCTGAGGAGGACTGAGTCAAGAGGAGGATGGTAAGATGGTAAGAGAGAAATTACAAGAGGAATCCTTGTGTGAGGCCTTAGCAACAGACAATATGCTATAGGGATAATGGGGCCTCACAAGGTGACTGGGGGTTCTGGAGGAAAGCCACAAGGGCTGGACAGTCCCTTTCTCAACCCTAGGATCTTGTCCTGCCCTAAGTCACAGAGGTATAAATTCTATCCTAGGCCCTGCTCTGTGAAGCCAAAGGACTGTGGAGGTGTCTCAGTTACTTATCTCTCATTGCCAGGACAAATGCCTGACACCCAAAATGAAGAAAGAAAAGGTTTATTCAGCTCACAATTACTGGAGGTTTTAGTCCATACTTGGCTGGCTCCAAGGCTGAGTGGCACAGGGCAGAGAGCAGCAGTTCATGGTGGTAGAATAGCAACAATGGCAACTGCAAGAGAATCTGTCTCTCTGTTTCACTTATATTACATTCAGACTCTCTGCCTTAGGCTGGGTACAGCTCTCACATTCATAATCCCATCAGTACTAAGACTCAAAATCCTAGTCTTGGATCACCTATAATCCCAGTGGATGAGTTAATCCCAAACTCTAGAAGTCCCTGCCCCATGACTGCATGAGGCTTTGTGGGCGACAACTAGACACAAACCCTAACATCCCATCCCTGAATCCCCAAATTTGCATGCACACCCCTTTGCGCAAAAGACATTTTAGTCCATCTCTAAGAGTTGCCAAAATCTTACAGTTTCAGCATTGCTGAAAAATCCAAGTCCCAAGTCTCCTCCAAGATCCAAGGCAAACTCTTTGTTGTGAACCATTGTGCAAAAGAAAAGTTAAGAACTTCCAATATTCACTGGCACAAAATAAACATTACCATTCCAAAAGGTACATACAGCAGGATACCAAGCATTGGGACCAATACAAGTCAAAATCCAGCAGAGCAAACCTTAAATCTTGTAGGTCTTTGTTGAACATCCAAAACAATCTGTGGCAAATTGTGAGCTTTATGTGGCTCTGTCACTATGGCACTCTTGGTGGTAGCTCCCATGGCTTCTCTCTGAGGCTGACTTTGCTCCCTCCTTGCAGTTTCCCTTAAATGATCCATGTTCCTGGCTTTCCCAAACTTCTGGAGTTTCCACTGAATAGGTTTCTCACCCACAGTTTTACACACTACCCTCTCAGGGACACACCACCTGGCCTTTCAGGCCTTCTTCTGAAATCAAGGTGGAAGACTTCTTAACATCAGAACTCCTGCATTCTGAACGCACCTAAAACCAATGCCACATGGATGATGCCAAGCTGGAGAAGTATCCAGGCTTCCTTCTTTCTTGGCTGTAAGGGTTGAGTGCCTGTATTGGTGAACATTCTGACCCTGATTCTGAGGAATAAATTGTTCATGCTGGCACCATTTTGGTACCTGGTGTGGGCACTGCAGCCATTCTTGAACATAGGGCTGAGAGGCTTTTTCCTCAAGGCAAAGTCCCTGACTTTTACAGTTCTAAGGCTGTAAAGGGTGGAGAGCTGTCACCTCCTGTGATGCCCTCAGGCCATCCTTTTGATTCTTTGGTTCCTTCCCAGCAATGAAGAACCTCTCAGCTCCATCTTTGCAGTCCATAGCTTTCCTGGTGCTTCCTTTCTGACCAAACTCATGACATTTTAAATCATCCTGCTGCACTCTTTGCTCTTGATTCTCAACATAAATCTGTTTAAATGCCCCCAATAACAGCCACGCCACCGCCCCAATATTTGGCTGCTTTGAAATATCTTTTGAAAGAGTAATCAGTCCATCATGCTTAAATTCAGTCTGAGGCAAAGTCTCTGGAAATGAACAAAAATCAGACAGCCTTTTGGCCAAGCCATAGCACAAATCATCTGGAGTCCAACAACCAAAGCAGTCCTTCTTTCCAGCAGAAACTCTCCAGCCTGGTCATTACAGGCAGGCTTTCTATCAGCTTTCTGGTCTTCTGAGCTCTGACCAGAATTTCACAAGCAGAACAGCTGAAGCTGTTCCAGCTCTTCACAAGCAGATGACCTCTCTGAACCTTTCCTATTTCTTGCAATAAGCCGTTCCTCAAAACTTGGAATCCACATGATCAGGTTTAGCTACGCAATGACCTCACTTCTCTGGCACCAAATTCTGCCTCAGTTACTCTTCTCTCATTGCTGAGACAAATACCCAACACCCAAACTGAAGAAAGGAATGGTTTAGTCACCTTGCAGTTACTGGAGGTTTCAGTTCATACTTGACTGGCTCCAAGGCAGACTGGCACGTGGCAGAGAGTAGCAGTTCATGGTGTTGGAATAGCAACAATGGCAACTGAAAGAGAGTCTGTCTTTCTGTCTCTCTTATATTGCATTCAGGCTCTCTGCCCCAGATTGGACATAGCATTCATACCCATAATCTCACAGCAGTACTAAAACATAATCTCAGTGGATCATCCATAATCCCAAGGGATCATGAGTTAATCTCAGACTCTAGAAGTCCTCACCCCATGACTGCATGAGGCTTTGTGGGGGACAAATAGACGCAAACCATAACAGGAGGGCAGGTCAAATCATGAAGTTCAGTGCAGTCCTCAGAGACGCATGCATGAGCAATTGGGTCCAGGAAGTACCTCTCAGAAAGGAGGGTCTGTTTCTTACATATGTTATAGCCCTTGATGTAAGGTGCACATTGGGGCCCAGTGAGGTTTGCAAAGGAATGATCAGAGCTACGAAGATGAAAACATGGTTAAGAACATTAAGGGTTGCTTTGTGCACAAAATCTAGAAGAATTCATATCTTAGCAATTAGGGAATCTTTGTACTTAACACAATCACATCCACCTGTTGCCTTTGAATGAGTTGGATAGCACAAGGGGACTGTAGTACAATTTATCATTTTTTTTCTCTAAAGGCTATGATTTCAAATTCTTTCATTGACATCTAGAGTTCTAGCAGAGGGTGCCTTTGGAGAAGTGTTCTCTGCAGAGTTCCTTCCCCTCTCTTTGCCAAGCATCCTAAATCCTAAAGAAAAGCCACACCTAAAAGATTAACATTTGAACTGTTAAGTAATCCTTTAGCTTTACAGGACTCAGAATATCTGATGAATTCCACTTATTTCCAGAATGTGCAATTCCTTGGCTTAGTCTTTACTCAGCTACCATGGAGCATATAAATTGCAGTGAGGTTTAACTTGTAGAAAAGTAATGTTTCTCTAAAGAATTCTAGGAACTCAGTTCAAGAGTTCCAGTTTAATTGCGATGCTCCTGTTAGGAATAAAATAAAAAGACATACTTCTTTGATAAAAAACAAACAAACAAACCTCATCCAGCATGTTGTCTTCCAGCCCAATGCCTTCTATACCTTCTGTCTCTCCACATATAAGGCCTTTTGTATATTTCACTTCCTAAAAATGATCTTTTAAAAGAAAAATGATGATAGTGCCCTCCAAACTTTTCAGGGTTCTGGCCTTGCCTTAAACTTGAATACCAACTCTTGTCTCCTAAGTATTGGCTTTTTATTTTTATTTATTTATTTATGTATTTACTTATTTATTTTTAGGATAGAGTCTACAGGATCACTACGTACATCAGACTCATAGTGATCCACCTGTTTACAGCTTCCCAAGAGCTGGAGTTGCAGGCTTGTGGATGCACCACCACTCCCAGTCTCAACCCCCTCTCAGGAAGCCCTATGGGTGGCACACTGGGGATCTAACCACTGCTGTTGTGTCTGCCTATGCAGGTGCTTTAATATGCTGAGCTATTTGGCTGGCCCTGGCTTTTGATGTTGAGTCAGTGGCCTTGGGTCCAGTAATAGTCTTGTGTCTTCAGGCAGGATGAGACTCCCTTTATGTATATGATTTCTCTGTGTACAAATGATAAAAGTTATACAAGCATTTTTCCATGCAGGCTATTGGTATTCTGAGGATTTAAAACTTGTAAAGAATATAGGAAACACCAGACAAGAATGGTGATAAAACTCTCTACAAGAAGGGGTTTTTCTTAGCTCCTCCTTTCCACCAAAAATTTAGAAATTTTTGTTTTTTAGTCCTGTTTTCCCTCCAGTCTTAGTTGGCCCCATAATCTCTTTATTAGAAATAAAACAAAATGTGGCCACTTGTTGCTGAGTCTTGCCTTCAGAGCCACTCATTCACCTCTTTGCATGTTAATCCTTTTATTCTTTTTCTGTTTGTTTATTTGTTTTGAGAAAGGGTCTCATTGTGCGGTTCATGTTGTAGCCCAGGCTGGTCTTGAACTTGCAATGATCCTGCAAGTTCCTGCCTCCTGCCTCAGCCTCCCAAGTTCTGGGATTACGGTCCTTTTATTCTTAGAATAACTCAGAACCTTTATCATTCCCATTCCACAGGTCAGAAACTGCATTTTAGATGAATTTTAGACAAGCGGTAGATGAATTGCTACAAGCCATAGTCAAGAAAATAGTGGGGTCAGCACTTGAACCTGGAGCACGGGGCTCCTAAGACTAAAAAATATTTGCTGGCTGCTTAACTCTATGCCTGTTTCTTGAGAAGAAAACATAGTAGTCCCGGTTTTCAACTTGCTGTGTCTTTGAAGTATTCTTTGAGCAAGGAAAATTAAAAACTACTGCTGAAGGACACTAAGTGTCTGCAGCTCTCCTCAAATCACCAAGAAATGCAAAGGAAGTCCAGAGAATAATGGAGTGGGGAAATAAGGATTTAGTGATACATAAAATACTCCATACTTCAACTCATCCTTAAAAATTATGTCAAGGTACTTTTAGAAAAGTCTGCTAAGATAGATCCTTTCAGATGGGCTTCATACCTAGTTATTACTAGCTACAATCCAATTTATTCACTGAGCGATAAGAAATGTTCCAGGAGACCAGGGCCTGAGAGAGCCAGTATCTTCTTGCAGGATCTTTGGCTGCAGGAAGTCTGCTGAAACGCTTCTGGTAAGGGCTCCTGGGTGAGCTCTGTGGCTCTGGCTTTAGTGCCACTGCTCACCAGAGGTGCAGCTGAGGCCAGGAGTCCATCACTCTGGGTTTCTCTGCCATCACTTGTAGAGGTGGGTAGCCAAGGTGGGGCAAGGTGGGAGGAGGACTGGATGCACACACCCTCATCCTTAGGAAGTGGCTTCCTCCATGGCACCTGATTTGATGAGTTCCTTAAAAGGACTCCAATTTGGGAAACACAGGGCAGCCTTGGGCAGAAAGACCCCAACCCCCATAATACAAATACAATGCCCCTCAGTGTTATGCCGGCCAGAGCCAGGATCCTGTAGACATAGGGAATATCAAGTTTGGTCCTAACCACTGGCTGGCTCTCTCTGTGTGAAGCCCAAGAATGGGGCTGGGAGAAGAGTTCTCTTCCTATTTACAGCTACTTAGTCCTTGCCTCTCTTCTGGTGTTTCTGAAGATAGCCCACCTTTCTAACAAGAACCAGCTGGGGACAAGCCAAGAAGATTGTTGGCATCTTCACTCTGAATTGTGCGGCTTAGGTCAAGCAAAGTCAAAAGTATATTCATTTTCAAGACAGGCTTTTGTTCTGTTAGAAAAAGAAATATTTCTTTTCCCTTCTGCACGTGGCTATAGCAAGGCTGCAGTTCATGGAGCTGCCAATTTTAACACATGTGCCTGAGTACCCGTACACTCACACACACATACTTAAGTTGATCCCAGCCCTGGCTCCCTCTTAGACAATCCATCTTCAGCTTTCATTGTTAATTATGACTTTGTCTACTGATAACCAAATGACACCGAGCCCAGGGTGGCTGTCCCTGTCTCCATGCATCACACTGACGCAAGTTGATGAAATCATCCCAGGCAAGGTTAAGGCAAGACTCTGTCATACAAGGGTTTTGCTTAAAACAAACACTGCTTGATTTCAGGACCTGGCAAGGAAATTAAAAAGAAACTCAAGATGCTCTAGGCTTCTGTCCTGGTTTCCAGGCAACCAGATGCTAGATGCAGGAAGGGAGAGGGGCTTTCTTCTGGTGCCAGACAATATTGATAGACAGTGGGCTAACATTTGGAGCCAAGAAGGTGGGGAGAGACAGAGGAAGCCTGCATAAGCCTCATTACCCTAATCAACCATAAAGTAGGCCTGTTGGCAGGGAGAAGAGGAAAATGAGTGCATCTGCAGAGGCTGAGCTGGGGAAGGATGGTTCGTCATACTTTGTAAAGACTCAGCAGCTATATGCACAAGGATTCCCCGGGTGCTGCTGCCCTGGCAGCAAAAGGTGTGTGTGAGACTGAGGAGAGCAGAAGGAACCTGGGGACTCAGGTGATTCTCAGGGAATCCTGAAGAGCACTTTGGTGGGCATGAGTCCCTACTGAGGGCTGAGGGCACAGGCTCAGGAGTCCCGAGCAGGACAGTTTCTCTCTTCAGTATGGTCTAACAAGACCATCCAAGTGGGCCCTAGGTGTGGAGCACATTGCTAAATGGGAGCCCCTTGTGATACAGGTGAACAAACATTTCTCCATTCAGTCCCCTTTGCTATTGCTTTTCTCTATTCCTTTGTTTCAGTTCCCAGGACTCCAAGGTGCTATGTGATATTCCAAGCCACCAGGAGCTCCTCAGACAGACCTGGGTTCAAATCTGAGCTCTCAGCACAACACCTAACATGTATGTATGTATGTATGTATGTATGTATGTATGTATGTATTTAGTATAGGGTCTATAGGTTCTCACTACACAGACTGGGCTTGTAGTGCTCCTCCTGTTTTTCAGCCAACCAAACACTGGGATTATAGGCACATGTCACCATGTTCAGTCTCAATCACAGCCTCAATGTGCCCCAGGGAGCAGGGCCAGTATGGCAGGCTGCAGACCTAACCCCTGGCCCCTGTGTCTGCCTAAGCAGGAGCTTTAATCTGTTGAGCTATCTGGCTGATCCAGAGCAACTACCATTTCTGCCTGAGTTATTTTCTCCTTTGTCTAAAAAGTGGCTGGGCACTCTTTGACACACCTGGCTCATTGGTAACTGTGACTCCTCCCTCACTCCCAGCTGATGGTATGAGAGAGGAGGCTTGAGTCACAGAGATGCTATGATGGCAGGGAACCCTGAAGGCCTCACCGTTGGAGTGGAACACTGGATGTTGTGGGTGACAGCAGCAGATGAGCACCTCCACTGCAAATGGCCCCAGGAGGGGTTGATTGATTGGACTCCGCTTTGGGGTACAGCCAGCAGAACCTGTGATTTGGAACAGCCATGCGTGGGGCATAGCCCTAGGACAAGACCCACCTCAGGGGACCCAGATCAAGCCAGTAAGAAACATACATAGTGCTGTGGCCTAAACAACTTAAGTCATAGACTGAAAGACAGAAATGAACATTAGCTGAAATTCTGTGGAGTTGAACCCGTGCCCCACCCTGATTCCTATTTCAGGCTTGCTGTGATCATGCAACACAGACCTGGGCTTTGTTTGCGTCTTCTGTCTAGCAGTACTATCGAGACACCCCCTGAAGTGGAGATGCTCAAAAAAACTGCAGATTTCAGAAGATAGCCATAGGCTAGAAATCACAGATAAGTCTGTCTGTCTGTCTGTCTGTCTGTCTGTCTGTCAGTCTGTCTCTCCGTGTGTTTGGTTTTTTATTTGTCTGTTTATTTCTGTTGGGTATTTTTACTTTTTCATGAGAGTGATCATGAAAAAACAAAACTTTAATCTCACTTCTGTTTCTCCCTTGTTTCACTCCTGTCCTCTTCAGCAGTCTCCAAAAGGTCAGGGGAACTTTTTTCATCCTTCAGCATTGCTTCTAATCTCTTTCTCTTCTATTTTTTTTCCTTCTATCACATTTGAATTTTCCCTTTCAAATTTTCCTCAGTAGAGGGTAAAACCACTCAACTGAGAAGATATTTTATATATATTTTTTCCTGGTTTATTTTACATTGTGTTATATAACAACCATATGAACATGTTATACCATGTTTATATGGTTCAAGGTGGTAAATTAATAGCCACCACAGTCTGTCATTTTCTAGGCTGTTCGAGATAGATACTACTGTTATTACTGATTGTACTACTTTAGCCAAAGTGACATGGTTGTTTTCTTATATTCCAAGACTGGGATTGTTTGAGAGTTATAAAAAAAAAATACTATAGTCCAGTACCAAAGAACCAGGAGCTAGGCCAATATCTTGGTTACTCTTCTCTCTTTGCTGGGACAAAATACCTGACACCCAAAATGAAGGAAGGAAGGAAAGATTTGTTTAGCTCAGTTTGTGGAGGTTTTAGTCCATACTCAGCTGGCTCCAAGGCAGAGTGGCAGCTGCATATGGCAGAGGGCAGCTGTTCATGGTGGTGGCAAGGAGCAAGAGAACAAAAAATGGAGAGGCAGCATCTCAGGCAGCAGCTAGCCTCTCCTCCCTCCCTACAACGTAATGCAAATTAACTGCCCCAGGGCAGGTGCAGCATCCACATCCACAATATCCAATCACAAACTCTAGAAGCTTCCCCATGAGTGCATAAGGCTAGGGGTGGGGACATCGTGGGGACACCTGTACACAAACCATAACAGCCAAATAAGCAGCAACTTCTAATTCCTAATAAAGGACAGAGGCAGGATCTTGAAACAGACTAACAAGCCAAAATCCAGATATACTTAGAAGATAACTCTGAAATGTAGTCATTTCTTAAGGAGTTATTGATATGAGTAATAGCACTACCTACCACAAGATGTTTACGAGCATCAATGCAGAAAATAAACTTTAAAAATTTAAAAATGAGGCAACATAAAAGCAAGATATAACCCAAGACCAGCAGCTTGCAGAAGGCTGTGAGGTGGAACAAACCAAAAGGTTCCCAACCAAACTCTCTGAAATGAAAAGAGCAGAAGTAACCAAGCAGATGAATGAGTCTCAAAAAAAAAAAAAAACCTCAGAAACAATTTCTCAGATCACTAAACAGATGAATACCATAGTGAAAGACACAGTTAGTGCATTTAGAGTAGATGCCCATAAAAAATGGTACTTAAGAAATTGATAGAAAACATGAATGCATAACATAAGAAAGAAATGGGAACATGTTTAACTCAACAAGAAACTCACAGGCTAAAAGTTAAAGGATGAAAAATGATATTCCATGTAACAGGAATTTGGGGAAATAAAAGCACTGTGTAGCTGTTCTATTTGCAGACAAAGTAGACTTCAAGCCGAGACTGATCAAGAGAGACAAAGATCATTGCATCCTTAAGGGTAAAATCGAAGAGAAGTGAAAACAATCATAAATACATATGCAACAAATACCATCACACCCAGCTAGATAAAATAACTACTAACAGACCTAAAAAATCAGCTAAGTCTCAATTCAGTTGTTATAGGGGAACTCAATGCCCCCTGTCACAAATGAATCAACTAGATAAGAAAATCAATAAAGGAACATCAGAATGGAACTTAAACTTTGGCCAAATGGACTTAGTAGATAAATACAGAGCATTATATTAAAGACTATAGTACTCTGAAAAAGGACATTAAGGAGGATATTGGTAAATGGAAAGATATCCTTTGTTCTTCAGTAGGAAAAACCAATATTGTGAAAATGGCCATACTTTCAAAATTGTTACACAGATTTTTTTGTTATACAGATTTGATGCAATACTACCAATCCCAATACCTCAGAGAAGTAGAGAAAATAATCCTAAAATTTATTTGGAACCAGAAGAGATCTAGATTAGCAACAAAGGCAAGACAAAGGGCATCATAATCTCTGACTTAAAAACATACCACAAAGCTGCTTTGAGAAAAAACAGCATAGTATTGGGAGAAAAAAAAAAAAAGACCCGAGTAGCAATGGAATTGACAAAGTACTAATGCCTGAAGTATATAAAGAACTCAAAAAATAAGACTTCTCAAATTTGGACTCCCAGTCCAAATACGGGTAGCTGAAATGAATAGACACTTCTTAGGGAAGTAAATATGTCAAATACATATATTAAAAATGCTCAGCATTGCTGGTTATTTGACAAATTTTTAAAATGTTGAGATTCCATCCCATCCTGGAAAGAATGGCTATTACTAAGAAATAAATCAATGATAAATTCTAGTGGGGAATGCAGAAAATGGAATCCTCCTTCACTGTTGCTGGGAGTGTAGACTGGTGCAACTACTGTGGAAATCCATGTGAAAATTCCTCAGAAAACTAAAACTAGAAGTTCCCTTTGACCCAAGTTTTCTCCTTTGTGTCTCTTGAAAGAAAAGCATTGTACTACAGCAATACATACCTATTTTAATAGCAGCACAATTTATAATAACTAAATCTTGGAAACATCTTAATTGTCCATCAACAGATAGAAGAGTAAAGAAAATGTGCTTTTATACCATGGAAGATTGCTCTGCCATAGAGAAGGATAACCTTGAAATGTCTATAGGTAAATAATGTGCCTTGGACCCACAGGTCTAATTATCACATTGTTTCTCTAGTTTGAGAAATGGAAAGTGCAAATAAGCACCAAGCTGTATGTGTAGCACTAGATAGGATGAAAGTGTTCAAATGATAAGGGGAACTAGGGAAGGAGGGAGGGGAAAGTAAGGAAAGGAAAAGGAAAAAAAGAGAATAAAAGAAAAATAAGACCAAGCTCTTGTAAATAAGGAGGGGAGGAAGGGCTGAAGGGAGAGGGGAGTGGGGAAAAAGGAAGAATGAAGATATATTATGTACAGGTACAAATTTCCTATGGGAAATTCATATATATATATATATATATATATATATTTACATATGTATGTGTATATATATGAATAAAAGTAACTTTTAAAATATAAAGAAGTAAATTTTTAAAGAAGGGAAATATATCAAAAAAAAGAACAAAATTGTATGGAATAAAAATGTATAACTCCATTAATGAAAACTAAATTGTGGCTGGGAATCAGCAGTGATAATAGTTGTAGAATTTCTACAGGCCAAGAATAAGTGTTCTACCTCCTGTCCAAGACTTCTCTGGCTCAGTAAAAGGTTTGCCTCCCCCCACCCCCTGGAGATTTGAAGCATTCCTAAGGTTCCATGGGTGAGAGGACCTGGCATAGCCATTCTCCTTGTCTTTGAGGGCTTCAGAGTACATCTACGAAACAGGATGCACACGCATGCACATCACAGAAGTGTGCAGCGCACCTCCAGCCTTCCGATGAATCAATACTGTGCCACACAGCACTGCAAACCAGAAAGTAGCATTCCTATTTTATAGGAAAGGAAACAAATGGCAGAGGGTGTGAGGCTACTGTCCACAATGAAGCATATACTCATGCCAGGAGCTGTAGGAGGGACAGATTCTGAATCGTACTAAAGAAAAAGTGCCCTAGCCCTGACATCTCCCAGGGGTAGGGGGGTTCACCTCCACTGGAGTGGATCCCAGAATCCCCAGGGTGGTGTAATCAGGCTTCCACCCACATATATTTTCTATTGGTCAGTATATAGCTGTCATATTCTCCCCACTGTCCATTGAGGGACATGAAATAATGCATATTCTCTTGTTAGTGTTTGGGTCTTTGCTACAATAGCAAAGAAAAGCAACTACCACTTCCCGACAAGGAAGCAATAGCAAAGAGGAAGAAAACCTTTGGGGTTTAGCCCTGCCTTGCCTGTTCACCAGCTATGTGACTTCAGAAAGGTTCCTGAAATCCCCTAAAGCTTGGGTTCCTCCTCTCAAGCAGAGTTAAATCACTCCTGCCCAATGGGGCCAGTGTGTCAGTGACCCAACACACTTCGAGTGCTCCACGGAAAGCACACAGAAGATATCCTACTCATAGGAAGCAACAGAATTAATGCGTACCTCGAGTTCTTTCCAAGAGTCCTCAGATGGTGCCTCCCCTAGACTGAGATAGAGTTTAGCCTCTTCGGTGAACAGTTGGGAAAGAGACTCTATGGCAGTGGCATTAACAGCTGTCATTTAGTGGAGTCCTGTTAATTATGACCTGGCCATTGTTATGAGCTGCGTGGGCTTGTCTCACCTTTCTCTCACAGTGACCCTATAAGATAAGCCCTATCATCGTCAACTTCATTTTATGTGTAGGAAATGTTAAGACCCAGAAAGGTTATGAAGCTGATCCAGGGGCCACAGATGGCCCACTCCTTTTTGTTGCCTCTTTGTTCTGTGGTCTCCCTGCTCTGGAAACTTTCCTCTGATCTATCTTGCTTGCATCAACACTTAGGACTAAAACCCTTTCCAAGTGCCTATGAGTACGAGATGAAGCTCTAAGTGTTTCAGGATGAGCCAGGCACGCTGTCAGTGAGAAGTGCAGCCATGTCCCAGGGGCAGCCAGCAGCAGCCCTGTCATCTGTGCCTCACGTGCACCAGATTGACCGCTTCCAGTTAAATAAAAATATCAAAACCTATAACACGCGAAAGAGCACCTGGGGATAAATGTATCACTGGCCTGTCAGCACACTCTTGCTCCATAACTTGCAGGCACACGTGGGTGGTAAACATGGAGCTCCTTGGCAGTCCAGACTCATGCTTCCCTCTGACCCAGATGGGCCCATGTCCCAGGCCAAGTTCTTGGTCTTCCCATGGCCCCACCCATAGCTATTTCCTAATTCTACAATTGTGAGTGACTTTGTGTGTGTGTACATGATTTGGGTTTTACACCAACTAAATGAATCACCTACTTTATCCTGGCTGGCCACATAAGCAGGGCTTCCCCACTCAGCCCATTTGTGACAAGAAGGAGTTTGAGCCCTGAGTGCTGTCCACACCAGAATGCTTGCTGTGAAGAGCTTGCTGTCCTTAGCTGGAGTCTCCTGAGAGGTCACCCTGGAAGAGGGAGCCCAGCAGGAGGGACTCTCGGTCCCTAACCAGCTTGTCTCTAATGTACAGTTTAGAGGTCTGCATGAAATTTTGTTTCAACAAAGGGTTTGCTGGCCAAAACCACACTAGGTCATTATATACTGAAATGCATAAATCAACTAAAACTGCTGAACAACAGAATTTCTCAGGTCCTGTCTTGCATGAAAGCCCCATGTGCAGAATCAGCAGTGGATGGCAGAGATGTGAATGGCTAAATGAAAAGCCCACGGCCTGCATCCAGGTGCTCTCACAGGCCGAAGAGATAACAGGAAGCCATGCCAGAGGCCAGAGACAGGGAACAGGAGCCCGTGTTTGGCCTACAGCTGAGAGTTCACCCCTGTTTTTGCAAACATACAAAGCCTGGGGGCCAAGGCAAGGGTCTACACAGGTGCTGAGTTTGGCCTGGTTGTTGTGCCTGGCAGTTGTCAGTCTGAGTCCCTTGGTATGATCCTGAGGACCTCAGTCCTGCATCTTAAGGAAAACAGGTGAGACTTCATAGGAAGGTGAATGATAGGCAAGTTGTCAGCATGGGTTCAGCCAGAAAGCAGCTTCATCCAAAGAAACAGTATGCAGCCGTTTGTGTACACATTGGAGAGAGTGCATGTGTGTGAGCACACACTGTCCACTGGGGGAGGTCAGGACATTTGATGGAGACTGACATATTTTTGTAAACTAAGCTCCAACTGGTATAAGCCAGGTATTTTGTTTTGTCCCTTGCCCTCTCTGAATCTCATTACCTGATCTTCTCTTGAGGATTAAATCACCCTACTGGACACATAGCATAGATGGGAGTAGCTTGGTGCCACCATAAAGATAGGCTCCCAGTGTCACAGGGCACTTGGTTAAGTGCATTTGCCCTTGGAGGTCCAGCTTGTGTTTTCAGTGCCCAGAGAGAGGCTGCATCCCTTATAAGTGATGGGCTGAACTGACTGCATTCTGGCCAGTTTCAGATTCTCTACTTCTTACCTTGCACTGTATTGTTCATAAGCTGTCTTCCTCAAAACGAGGGAGGGAGTTGGCAATTGTGTGGGCCTCATCTGTGTTGCTTACTGGCACCCCCAGCTCAGAACACTACCTGGCTCACTGTTGGCTCTGGGCATGTACCTACTGAGTGAAGGAAGGCGCAGAAGGAGCAAGTTGATCTCATATTCAACGGTCAGCACACACAGCATGTGAAAAAGGACATAGGACTCAGGATCTCGTCTCTGCTACTTACTCAGAAGGCTCCATGTAAATCCTAAGCCAAACTGTCCACGCCTTCACTTGAAAACAGGGCCACACCTCCCACATATTTTGGTGAGGATGTCTTGCATTTACCCTTGTGAAGAGTTCCTTTGGCATTTTGTAGGCTGTAGTGGTTGATACATTGTGTCGACTTAGCATGATGCCGATGGTCGATACATTTTATCAATTTGGCTGCATTGCCTAGCTGTTTCACACTGAAACTCGTGAGGGCCCTGCCCCAGAATAACTCAGTTTGGACTTTATCTCCTGGCTTCCTGCACAGACTCGTCAGCCTCTAGTTTGGACTCTTCAGCTTTCCGTAGCAGATTCTTCTGCCTTCCTTTTCAGTCACAATGGCTGTTAGGAACCAGTAGAAACTGGTTAAGACCAGTAGAGACCATTAGGGATGGAACACTGCAGTGAGTATAAAAGCCTTGGGACCGAATCCTTCAGTGGGCAGTGTGCAGACGCTCTCAGCACACTTTCCCATCTTACTCTGGGACTGGCACATTGTGTGTTATATGTGTTCCTTGCATTATATCTGTTCCTCTAGTAAAACCCTGACTAGATGTCAGAACATTGTTGAATCCAGGGTGGCTTTTATAATTTATATTTTGGAGACAAGAAAAGCTGAAGTATAGTACAAGTGGCAAATCCAGGGCTCATGCTGCTGTCGCCCCTGATGCTCAGGTCATAGCTGCTTCTGTCTCTAGATGCTGCTTTCCAGAGCAACCTTCCCCTTCCCCCTCCCTCTCTTTTCCTTCTGCAACACAAAGCCATGGCCTGGTTCACAGTGAACACCTCCACCTATTCTTTCTCTTCTGCAGCACGACTTTTTGTCACAAAACTGGAGGGGGAGGCGGAGCAACCTTGTACCCTGTTGTGCCAGGGCCCAGAGGATGCAGAAACCTACAGGATGAGAGGGTTCGGCTTCCAGCCCCTGCTTCAGTGGGGAAATGTCTCAAAGTTAGGGCACCGTATTGCTTCATTTGCCTTCCAGGGCTTTGCTAGCTATGGACAGAGATCAGGAATCAGCACCCGCTCAGACCTGGCAGTAGATGCATGGGTCAGTAGATACCTGAGTGACTGGCTTCCTCCTTTCTCTGCTATCTGAGAGCAGTGGCCCGAAGTGTGTTCTGTAGCCATGAAGAATGACTGTCTTAGTTACTTTTTACTCATTGCTGGGACAAATACCCACCACTCAAAATGAAGGAAGGAAAGGTTTATTTAACTCACAGTTACTGAAGGTTTCAGTCCATATTCGGCTGGCCCAAGGCTGAGTGGAACAGGGCAAAGAGCATCCAGTTCATGGCGGCGGAACAGCAACAATCTATACAGAGGCAACCGACCAACCAGGGCAGCAGAGAGCAACAGCGTGAGTCTGTCTCTCTGTTTCTCACTATATTACATTCAGGCTCTCTGCCTTAGGATATCCACCCTAGACCACACCCATAATCACAGCACTACTCAGACCCATAATCCCACCAGTACTAAAACACATAATCCCAGTGGATCATGAGTCAAGTCCCAATCTCTAGAAGTCCCTGCCCCATGATTGCATGAGGCTTTGGGGGGACAACTAGACATAAACCATAACAGTGACAGAGACTGGAAGAGTTCAAAAGGATGCAAGGACTGTTGGCTAGGGGGACAGCAGAGGAAGTCCGCAGGCAGCGTGGCCTGCATAGAACCACATGCTGCATCAAATCCTGATTCAAATCTACCCTGCTTCCACCAGTGAGCTGAGCTCAGTTTCCCTATCAAAACTTAGTGGTCTCATATGTAGGAACCAGCTGCTCCATTGCGGGCCCTTTGGTAGCTTTGAGAGAAAGCTGAAAGAAGGAATGAGTAAGAGAATGAAATGGGTCATGCTTTCAGGCCACAGGCAGAGTCAATCGGCTTAGTTTTTGTCATCTCTTGCTCATAGCTTTGTGGCTTCACAGCCCACTTTATGAGCATGTAGCCTTGCCACCTTCCTTTTCCCTGAAAACAAAATCTGAATGCTTTTAGGACAATGCTCCTGAGCCTCCACGTGCACACTTGACTGGTTAAAGAAAGGGGGAAGAAGTCTCTTTCCTCTCCAAACAGACCCAGCCTGAACAGCCAGGCGAGCTTCGGACCCTGCATTTCTAGCGTATTCCTTGGGGAAGGCTGTTTATCACCAAATCTGAAAACTGCACTGTATGGCAAGGCTTTCACACGTTTCTTTTTGGCCACATCTGACAGTGTGAAATGCATTAATATGATTTACATTGCAAATTGATACATACACATATACATAATCAGTTAAGAAAATTTCATGGACTGTGACTCACCCTTATTACTTCCTTTTCCATTACACTTCAGTCCCTCCCACACTGCTTCACTTTATTCATCAGAGAAAGTGCTAGCCATCCATTTCACTAACCTGCTGGTAGTCTGAAAACCACAGGGATAGGGTGACTTTCTTGCACTTCCTTTTCGCTGGTTGTAGACATAGAACATGAACCAGATTTCCAATTTCAGCTTAAGAACCATCGTGTGAGACAAAGGACACTTAGCCCCATCCCAGGGAGACTGCAAACTGTTTTGGAACCTGAGTATGTCCATGATGCCAGGATCACCTGATGGAATTTCTGATCCTGAGGAGGTACTGCCACTGATTGGTCCACACTCACACCTCATGCTCAGAAGAGAGAGGACAATTTTCTGGCTAGGGAGCAGTCTCCCTGACTTCAGCAGGCAGCACCAACGTCCAGAACAGGCCATCTAGCAGCAGTCCATTTATCTCTCCTTCCTTTTACCCACTTATACGCTTCCCTGTACATATAAACAGGCAGCAAGCACAGGGGTTGCATGGAAAACTGGGCCATGGTTGCCTTTTCATTTCTGGTTTTGGTCAGAGGGGAGCAGGCTTCTGAACTTGTGCTTCACATGTACCACTGAACACCAACTCACCAGCTCTGGTATCTATCAATTGCAACAGAGCCCAGGCGTTGGTTTATTTAACAGACTCAGCCCCATGAAAGGCAGTGTTCTAAGAACTTCACAAATATTAACTTAGTGGGTCCTCACAAGAACTCTAGGAGAGAAGTACTTTTATATATCAGCTAACAGCTGAAGTGTTCTACCTGTGTTATCACTGAGCTCTGAATCTGTTCTGGATGGAGCAGGGACTTCCCCCATAAATGGGACACTAAGATTTTTTTTTTTTCACAAAGTTTATGTAACCTGCTCAAAATCTCACAGCAAGTGGCTGGGTTGCACTTTAAACTCTAAGAGGAAGGAATGAGTGAAGCCAAGAGTATCTTTGAAATGGCATTGAATACTAGAGTTATCTTTTAGCACTTACATATTACAAACAGTTCTAGGGTAAAATGAGCCAAGCCCCAGGGGGAAAGCTGTGTACAGAGACAGAGGCACAAACCAAAAAGACTCCATAAGTCCCAGTGTGGGCAGGATGCCAGGAAACACAAGAAACCCCTAGTGGCTGGCTGAACATTCCTACAGCTTCCATGTGTCCTCATTCTGTTAAAATATAGTGACAAGGAAATTCATCATTGCTTGTAAGAATTTTTTTCAATGAGAAAGAGAATGCTCTATTCACTGGTGGAGACTTTTGTTCAAACATTAGGCTCTATTTTAATTTTCTAGTAGCAAGTACTGCAGTCAGCCACACTATCAAACAATGCCTCAAATTCCTCTTTGGCTTTGCCATAGTGACAGTGTTGTTACAGCTGACTAATGATTTTTCTCAGTTAGGGTGGCCTGCCTATATTTCCTGAGTCCATGTCTTTTAAAATTGTCCCAGGTCTTGCTTCTGATTTAGAAGAAAAGTCCCCAGAGTCATTTTAAAAAATAAATACACAGATATAAGCTTATTAATAAAAATAAACAATGACATATTGTGTGAATTTGGAATTGCTCTATTTAGCTTTGGGATTCAAACAGGTTTTTATGATCCTGAATTTATATTTATTGACTATATTTATATTGTGACTATAGTAGATTTTAACAGAAAGAAAGGAGTTTTATTAAATCTGTATGCAGTGATTATTCTTCTATAGAAGACAAGGTAGAGCACATTGAGATACCTGAATTTTCTTCAGGAGGATGTGAATATAAAAGCAGCTGGAAAATTGCCAGTCACTGACTAATGTATAGCAAACCACCCAAGATGCAACAGTGCCTCGTTTTATGAACTTAATTTTTTCCATGATTCTGTTCACAAACTGAATTGGGTGAGAATCAAGTGTAACTCAATGGTTAAGTTCAATGTCAATCTTACGGAGAAGTTGGATTTGGTTCTCATCCAATGCAGATTGTGACAAAAATTGTGAAAGAATTACATTTGCGAACTGAGGTACCATTGTATAGTTGCTTAAGACCACAAGGCAGTGCCTCTGTGGCTGTACACTATGTGGTTGTCCAGTCTTACTCTGGCTCACACATCCTTAGGCAGCTGGCCCCTCAGTGGGGTCGGGAGAATCTAAGATAACCCTGTATTTATTACTCTGTGTGTATTTATTATTTAAATACACCTGTCAGGGGCCAAGGGACTAGTTGCTGGCCAGGTCTCTCACACACTCTTGCTGTTCAGTATGCACACTGGGCCTTCTTGTGTGGGGGAGCAATGTCCCAAGGTGTCAAGGCAGACAACACAAATTCTCATGAGGCCTACATTCTGGAATGATTTAATGTCACTTTAGCCATATTCTATTGGCCGTAGCAAGACCGAAGATTAGTCTGGTTAGAAACAGTAATGAAATAGATTCCACCTTTGAATAGGAGGGTCTAGAAAAGTATTTTCCTTGTTTCCACTTGCAAAATATGGCCACCATTTGTCCAGCAGTATTATTTCACTGTGCGTCAGTCTCGGTCTGAAACTCTGACCCTCCACACCCAACACCTTGTGTGTTGATCCTCAGGTGTAGCTCTTCATTCATAGCTCCCCTGGGAGCAAGTCATAGACAAAAGAGATCTGGGCTTGCTCTCTGCCTTGCAAGTGTGTGGGGAAGCAGGGACAGGAGAAGCACAGCTGGCAAGCCCATTCCAGATGGGGAGAATGGGAGGTGACCTTGATTGCTTTCTTGTAACTCAGATAACTTGCTGGATACCTACGACTTAAAGGAGAGCTTTATGTTGACTCAGGTTCTTAGAAGACTCAGCTCACAGTCAGCTGGTTCTAAGGCAGGAGGAGCTGGGGAGGGAAATGTGCACTTCCACATCAAGTATCCTGGTCACCTACCTCTTCTTTTGAGGCCAATCTCCTAACAGCACATCTAGGTACAAATTTACCAGTACATTAATGATAAGTAAAGCACCACATGATCCAATTTCTTTCCCAAAGCTCCACCTCTGATCACATGATGCTTCTACGGAGCATTCTAGATCTGAACCCCATAGCAGGGGCAATATGGTAGCCCCAGAGGCACAGCATTCTGATTCTAACCTGGTACACCTCACCAACTTCCCTCCTCTAAAAGGACAGAAGGTTTCTTGACTAAGGCTGCTTCTCCTTTGTTATGTTATCTTTGTGGAGACAAAAACATCTTACACCCATCAGTTAAAAAAGCAAAGATTCATTTGGCTCACAGTTTGTAGTGGTTGCGGTCCATCAGCAGCTAGCTCCAAGGCAGGGGAGCATCACAGAGGAGAAGGAGTCTAAGACATTGCAGGCAGAGGGCAGCAAGCAGCAAGCCTCCCTTTCCCTTTTAGCCTATGCAGATTGTAAGCCTTTTGGGTGCTGCCTTCCATATCCGAGGTGGGACTTCCATTATCCACACTCAGTTCTACACTACCCAATTTAGTTATTACATACCCTGAATCCCAGTGTCACATACCCTAATTCAGCATCGCATGCCCACTTCCCCAAAGCCCCATTTGGAGCACATATGAGGTTTGGGGAGAGGAACACCTAGACACAAACCCTATCACGACTCCATCAGCCAAAGTTCCTCGTGGTCACTGCACTCTCTGGGAACTTGAATCTGCTTGATGGTCCTTCCTTGTCCACAAAAAGACATATGTCTGCAGCTTAGTAATTGCTTTCTGCCTGCCATCTGCCCGTGGAAAAGTTAGAGGCCCAGAGGTTCCTTTCATTTTAAACTATGTCTTTTGGTTCAATTTGGGTTTTTGTTTGTCATTTTAATTTTAGGGAAGGGCCTACAGGGTGTTCAGGGTCTCACTATTAGATTGAACTCACAGTGATCTGCCTGTTTACAGCATCCCAAGAGCTGGGATTACAGGCTTGCCACCACACTGGCTTAATTTGGGATATTTTGAACAATACAGTGCCTTTTTAACTTTGTAGGTTTCCTTTGACTCTAACTGAGGTTCAGTCTATGTCTGCCAAATCATATCCACAATTCTTTTCTGAGGTAGACCTCTCTATTTCAGACCGAGTTTGACCCTGCTATGAGATAATCCTTTAAGATTCTTAGAGTCCTGTGCACTTGAGAGAATATAGTAGGTTGTAGGTGAAAAACAGTCTGAGGTCTTAATGAAGGCTCTTAGGCCACACCCTTGATGGATTTTTAAACCTTGGCTTTGTCTTAGCCAGGTTTTGTTTCACTTGGAGAATTTTCTACTGGCTGGAGTAGACAGTATGTGTGCAAGCAATGAGAAACAGTTTTATTTTCTAACTAAGTGTGTACTGGGTCTTTTATGTTTCCTTTAAATTCTGCCTATAAGCTACATATTGCTCTTCCTTTAGCTGTCTGTTTTCTTCATATGTGTTCTACATCTACATGCAGCTAAGAGAAGCCAGTTGGCAAGTTCAATGTTCTGTCTAGAGATTTCTTTAGCCAGATCTACAAATCTAGGAAGGAGCTTCCCATTTTCTGCATTACCACGGATGGTAGTCTGGACTATCATTCCATGACTGCATTAATCTAGGCCCTTTCCAATGGTAGTTTTGTCACCTTCTTTAGCTTACAAAGAAGGTGACAAAACTCACTAATGGTTTCCTTACCACCTTCTGTCCTCTTCTTAATCCAAAGCATGTATCACTAGTTTTAAGGTTTAATTTCTTTGAACTTTGTTTTTTTGTTTTTCTGGCACCAGGGATTGACCTCAGGACTTGGCTCTTGCCAGGCAAATGCTTATTCTACTGAGCTATCTCCCTGGCTTAAGGGTTTTATTTCTGTTACACCTCACTTTTTGATTCCAAATGTGATGGCTAATTTTGCAAGTCCACTTGACAAGGCCAGATTTGGGCACACATTATTCTGGTTGTGTCTTTGAGGTAGTTTCTAGCTGAGACTAATGTGTAACCTATTGGGTGGCGAGAGACATATAATACCTAACCAGTGTGAGTATATCTCATCCAATTAGTCTTAAGGACTGAATAAACAAAATTGCTGACTTTCTCTTGAATAAGAGAGAACTGATCCTGCCTGACTCCATGGAGTTAGGGCGTCAGCCTTTTCCTGACTTCAGATGTGAAATAAAACATCAACTCTCTTTTGATCTCAAGCTGAAACTCACACTGTCAATTCTCAAGGTGCTCTGAAAATAGACTCTAAAAACACTACCAGCTTTCCTGTCTCTCTGCTTTGCTAGTCGTAGATCTTGATTTAATAAGCAATCTCTCTCTCTCTCTCTCTCTCTCTCTCTCTCTCTCTCTCTCTCTCTCTCATTATTCTCTGTTTTTCTGGAGAACCATGATGAATAATATACCAACTTCTGTATCTTATTTATTGCTCATATCAAAATGTACCTAACATTTAATAGCCTAAGACATAGCCAGGAAACCTTTGGGAAAAGGCAAAATAGTAATGTTGTAGGCTCTGTGACTTTGTACTTAGTTACAACTACTCAACTCTGTCGTAGCATAAGAACAGTCAAGAATGTCAGTGAACATGTGTGGATGTGATGTTCCAATAAAGCTTTATTTACAAAACATTTGCCAAGTCAGATTTGGCCTTTGGACACTTGTACCAAAACACATGTCATTGCCTCTCTCATCTCTGTGTATTGACTGGGACATCCCACTGGTCTATTTGAGTTCACAATTACAGGTAGCTTCAGATAGCAAATAACTCAGCTGGAACAAGAAGGGCTCAGTTGTCCTTGCTTGCATGCTTGGGATGTTGTTGCTCATTGGCATTGGCCTTGGCCTTCCTCTTCATACAGCCTCTTACTATTCAGTGATCTACTCCAGGCTTTCTTACACAGTGACCAGAACATCCTCACAGGACAAAGGCAGGAGATACATAGCCTCTAGTGGTCTGGGCTTGGGGAATATACCATTTCTTCTACATCCTATAGGTCACAGCAAGCTTGGAGCCAGGCCATGGACAAGAGGCAAGCAGTAGACTCTACCTCTAGAGTCTGGAGGGAGGTGCTCAGTCCTTTCAGTAGGCATCCAGTCTCCCCCACAAATGAACAAGGACACTTTGGCTTTCAAATCACTGTAGTCCTTCCATAGGGTCTGTGAGCAGTGTTGGCCCCTTACTACCAAAAACAATCAGTGGCAGGCAATTCACCAGGCTAAACACCTCTATCTGTCTAGGTTAAGCCTCTGCATGCATCTCTTAGTTCAACTATAAAGACAGTTTGAGGTAAGAAAATCATTCACTAGCTGGAAAATGAAAACTAAAAAGCTGGGGGAAATTCACATGTCATCCTTGTCACTGTGCCTGTCCCTACCCCATTCATGTGGATGCTAAGAGAAGGATTTGCACTATGAGGCTAATCACAAGGGAACCTCACATTTTCAAATGGATCATGAGCACAGCCTGGAGGTGCTTCAAACTCAACTTTCTTGCAGAGAATTCCCTGAGCCTGCTCATGTCTTCAGAGTTGAAATCAGAGCAGTCTTCTGCTTTTCAACAAAACTTTAATGATCCTTGTTGATCTTGGTCATCAGAAACTTATGGTGGGATATGGATCTTGTTGTCTTTAAAGGAAATGCTTTCAGATTGATCAACCTGTTAATGAATATTTAGATGTCATACAGTTTTGATACATGAGCCAAAAGACACACTATTTATTTATTTTAATTTAAATTTTTTTTGAAAGAGTAAAAATAACCAAAAAAATAGGAAAATAGTAACAAGCAAGAGTACATATAGTACAGAATTTCAAAACAGGAATTATTTCTTAATATATGAAATGTACTTTTATCTTTAAAATAAAATTCCACATAAAACATAAATGAATTAAATATATACCTCTAAAATCTAAGATAGTAGTAAAATTGTTTCTCTTTCTTCTGTTTAAGCTAACCCTTCTGAAGTCGCCACTTTGGAAGGTCATCATTACAGTTCCTGAGAATGGAACCCTCTCAGGCACCTGTCATTCTTCTACAGAGAGCACAACAGTGGCTGATTATTTGCCTTTAAAAAGTGTTGATGTTTTATGACTCTTTGTTTAAAACTATTTGTTGTTGCAAATCCAGATATAAAACTTACTTTCTAAGGTAACTTACACCCCAGAAGCTGCAGTGGTATTATCTGGCATGTGGACTTAAGAACTTTTGTTCTCTGAGTAGATTTTAAATCAAAGGTACTAAGTAGAGTTTAAGCCCCGTGTCATTTTGAATTCCAAGCTTTAGATCCATGAAGCATGGATTTTATGATGGAAATGACAAGTGAACCACAGCCATAACAGATCCAGTGAACTGAATTTGTGGCTCACCCTGTAATTCTCAGCCAGTTTTGCACACAGATAAGAATGAGTAAGAAATTGAGTGTAAGAGCAATGGTCAGCCAGTGGCTGCTGAGGACCTGCCAACTGTCCCTTTAACACCCAGCCTCTTCTGCTCTAGGAAGATCTTCCTCACTGCCTACCTTTCTACAAATTCCTTTCCAACAGACTTTTTCCTTGGTGTATGCATAATAGGAAAGCAAAACTGTGGTTACTGCGTACTGAATATTTTTCATCTGTCACATACTGGCCATACACTTTATGTCACTTGATCTTTCAACAACCATGTGACACAGTTCAGGAGAGTTTCCCAATTTTGTTGATAAAGAAATGGGCTTGGGAAGTTCAGTAATCTTCCTAAGGGTGTGCAAGCATCAGTAGGCAAAGATGAGATTCAAACCTGGATCTGCCTAGGAGCCTGAGTGCTTCTCTGCTACAATAGGCCAACACTGAATGAATCATCTTTCTAGCATTGGTTACTCTCTCTAATTACAGGGTACACTCCCCAGGAAGAGAGCCATGTTGTACATGCCTATCATCTCTTTCAGGGTAACTGGCACAGACACTCAATAAAAGGAATTTATCTACTAACTTAAAAATGATATATTCATCATTCACTGTATGAGAACATCTGTGTGAAAAGCCTATTTCTTTCATGGAATTTTTCAGTGCCAGGGTACAAAATAACTCTATCACCCAATTTAAATTTAATCAATTAAAGCCTTGCAAAACAGTGGGCTGTGTTTGGCAAAAAAATCTCCAAAAAGGCTAAAACAACAGTGGAGGGGGGAAGGTCTCCCAGAGAAAGTGAAGGAATGTGCAGAGACACATCAATCACTCTGCTTTGGATTATCAGTCTCCTTCGAAGCGCCACAGTGCTCTGGATTTGAGAGGAATGTTAGCATTAAAGCCTGATAAAGTCATATTCATCTAACAAATTTTACTGTCACCTCATTAGATATGATGAGTCGAATGCTCTAGGACACTTGCAGATATTTTTGGTAAAAACAACATTTTTGTCTTTCTAGAGGAACTAAAAGCCATTGCTTAATTGCATGGTGAGCTGTTGTGACAGGCCACACAGCCAGTGGGGTCAGAGCCAGAGGTCTGGGAGTATAAACTGTCCTCCAGCCTTTGAGCATTTCCTCCCCAAAGAGAAATTGTTGTTAAAACACTAATTGAGAGGTCAGTGGTCTTAGGACAGGCAGGAGATAAGCCATTAGCTATGTGAAGTCATGTTGGCTTTGATCTACCAAGCCTTTTGGCATAGAAAGAAAGGCATCCATGAGCCAGAGGTTCACTAATCTGCTTAAAGATAAGCTGTAAGTGTTTGGCTGCAATGGAGCTCCAGGGCAGGGAAAGGGTTTCGCTCTGTGCACTGGGACCCAGCTCCTGAATGAAGCAGTTAGGACCTGACATCCCTGCCCACACTTTGAACAAGGCAACCTGTCCCAGTGGTGCCCAGAAAAGAAGTCTGTTGTATTCGTGGGACTTGCCACCTTCCCCGTCTCAGAGCTGCTTGGGAAGTTGTTTAGTAGATGACGTCCCCAAAGAAAGTTGGAGCAGCAGAGGGCTGGCCAAGAGCCACCAGAAAAGAAGGGAGACTGGGAAAGGAAGGAAAAAGGACAGAGGGAAGAAGAAGGGAGTTCATGAGTTAGTCTGCTTCTTTGCGCAATGACAAGAATATGCAAATAAAAAGGATACTTAATAGAATACTAATAATATATAATAATACTAATCTTTACTTTTTCTCTATGACAAAAGATTGTTATAATTCAAAATAGTAGGGATATATCCAAGAAAGAAGATCTTCCTACAGGAAAGACAAATCTTTAGGAGTCAATAAAGGCTGCTTCGGAACCCACCAGCATCCTGCATAACACCTGTACCTGCCCAGAACAGACAGGAACACTGGGTTGGTCAGCGAAGGGAGTCATGAGCTCCACACAAGAGAGTCAATGTCTCTAGCAGAAGACTCTGTGTGACTCTTTTGACCTTGCCATGTTCCCTATAGTGGTCTTAGACAAAAGGCTAAGAAACTTTATTTCCTAAGATGTCATTTACTTTGGCCAAATGAGAGAGATACTTGAATACTCTGCAAATAGATAAATCAAGGTATGTAACTTGCATTTTGGAAAGGGGGTTGACTGAAGCCAGCAACACTTAGACATGAAGTTTCTAGTTTCTGAGTTCAGGAACAGTTTCTTCTGTGCAGTGAGGCTCCATAACTCCTTCCTCTGCTTTTGAAGCACCCATCCCAGCAACCAAGCACTGGTGAGCATTATAGCAGCTTTGTACCTGGGCATAGTGATGCCGTTAAGGACGCCACTCTAGCCCTAGACAGGATGAGTTACACTTCCATACCAACACCTTGCTTTGACTTTAAAATTCCACAAAACTGTCATAAAATAGGTTGTGGTCACCTCTCTTACAGGTTTTCAGAACTGAAGTTCAAGAAAGTTATATGATTTGACTAATAAAGATTTCATAGCCAGTGAGAGGCAGAGACAAATTTGCAACTGTGTTTTAAGCATACATTGGAAAACATACTAAAGAGAGAGCGTTTAGCAAGAAACCAAAGTTAACTTACCATGTTACATTTCATGTGCATTTAGAATGAAAAATAACCTCAGAAGGCAACTCTCACCCAGTGCAGGAGTCTCCCACATGTGGACATCTGGATCTGGACCCCCACCTGTCTAGTACCTACACCATGTAGTGTAATCTATCAACAGAAGAGCAAGACATCTCCAGCTGGTGGAGTCTTGCAGCTCTAACCTATAACATTTCTTGTTGCTGTGACGGGAAAAGATAATGTGGTAAAGCATGCCCTGTAGTCTTTGCCCTGCCACTCATTGTTTCAGTGGCCAAATCAAGTGACATGATCAACATTGTGGTAAGGATCTAGTATATCCCCATAAAGGGATCACTGTGCTGAAGATTTGGCTGCCACTGGGGTTTGGGAAGCAACTGGGTCATGGGACTGTATCTTTATCTGCAGTTTAACCCATTACAAGTTAAAGATACATAAACTGTCATAACTCGATGGCATTGGGAAGTGATGGAAACTGCAGATGGGCCTAGCTGAAGGCAGTGGCTCCTGGGAGCACGATCATGGGGGACTTTATCTGGGTCCTGGCCCCTTCCTCTCTTATTCTTTTCATTTCTCTCTGCTTTCTGGCTGACATGAGATAAGTAGCTTCTTCAATTTGTTGGAGCCTTCCTTGAACATAGCCAAGAAGGTTTTCTGGGCTTCCACTGAGGAAAATGTTTGTCTCAAACTAGCTGGAGAAAATAAACCACAATGCTGCAGGGATTACTTCTAGAAGAGGAACCCTTGAAGATTTCAAAGATGAACAGCAGATGGGGGAAGATGGAGAAAGTATGGATGTGAACATCACTTCTTTTGGGAAATCTGGAGTCAAAAAGCCTTCTCTTCCCCCTTCCCTGCCTACCTAGCACACCTAGAAATGGGAGAAGAAGAAAAGAAGACAGAATGGAAAGACAGAAAAGAAATCTGGAAATAGCTGTAGAGAAGGCTCTTTGAGGAAGTACCCTATGACTCTTCAGTAAAAAACGAAGAGCATTTCAGTTCCCTAGAAGACACAGACTTTCTGAATAACTTCAAAATACTTAAGCCTAGTTCCCCTTTAATTCCTGAGCGCATTCAAATCATGATCTTTCATTACACAGAAATTTAATGAGAAGCTCTAAACACCCAAAATTCCTGAAAGAGACCAAAGCTACCCATTTTAATAGTATTTATCTCCAAGATATGCATAGCCTCATTATTATCATCAATCAGATAGTTTCCCAAAGAGAAAATAATTAATTGTGCACCAGAAATGTTTTGAAATGTTTATATGTATTACTTTGTTTAAGCATGAAAGTAAGTGTGTGGAAGCCTGTTTATAAATTAGCAAAGTGTTAGTAAACTCTGGCTTGACACTGATAAGGTTCATATGAAAGTCATCACTGAAACTGTTGCCTAAATAATAAACAGGATCTCTGAGCCTACTCATTTTCAAACATGCCTCTCTAGATTAAAAAGCATATTTTAACTAAAAGAAATGGGAAATGTTCAGAAGAGGTGATTAGGGATGGCACAATGTTTAGGGAGATATCTTTTGCTAGTTATCCTTTGCAAAATGAGGTAATAATATTGCTTCTCCTATAGAACTTCAGGGATTAATTGATACATGGCTTAGAAGCCACCTTGAACATCTCAGCAGGGAGTAGTTCCTTGGTAAACTGGAGAATGACCACTGCTTTCAAGGGAGGTGGGCTTTCTCGTGAGATGAAGCAAAGATCCTGATGCTCTGTAACAGTCCTAGTTTATGCCTTGCCATGAGGAGACCTTGCAATTTAGTGCTGAGGAAGGAAGGATGGACTGCGTAGGACTTTGGATTTTGCCTGTGATCTGCAGGGCTAGTTCTGGATCTAATCACAGAGTTTCTTGGGAAGGGCTTTATAAAACACCTGGACCTCACTTCCACATCAAAAAACCAAGAAGGTAGATTATATGTTATATCACATCTCTGCAAGAGCTAAAACAGAAAACTGATCAAGGGAGTAATATTTGGACTTTTGCATAGTGGGTAGTACAGAGGTCTGCTGGTAAGAACCCTTCTTCCTTTCTTATTCCATCCACCCCCGTGGTTCTCAAAGGTTGCTCAGCTCTTGAAGCAAGGGCTCTTATTGTCTTGTATTGTGGTTCCCCTCCTAGTGCCTCCCTACGCAGAAAAGAACCTCTCACTTACTGGGTTCTACCTTTTTCCTTCCACAGAATCCCAGTACTCTCTGCACTATGCTCTGCACAAGACTTGCCTGCAGGCACAGATCTTTGGTCATTTGAGAATAGACTGAGAATCTGTACCTGAATAAACAGAGAGACAAAAATGAAAACAACAGCCTCTGATCTCATAGGATCATTCTAGAATGGAGTACCTCATTAAAAATGGTGTTAGTTTAGCAAGGTGAGACTTGGCTTCCAGTTTTTCTACCAGGTGCATTAATGCAAATGCCTCAGACAGCTTTCTTAACCTCTGTGTATCTATTTCAACTGCAAGATGAGAATGCCAATACTTGCTTTCTACATTAGTCCCAATAATGCACTGAAAGCCTCTGGCATATTTTCATCAAACTGCACACTAAAACAATGTAAGCCCATTCCTTTAGTGGTTGAGTTAGAAGGGTGTTTGATGGTTTTCTTCATTTGTCCCAATACTGTAATACTGCCTGTCTTCCCTTGGGACTGCCCTGCCCTGACCCAATTCCAAGACTGAGACTGTCCAATTGTGTTTGCATGGGCTCATTAATCAAGCTCTTCCTGAATGAAAGGCTCACACGAAATGTCATTACCTCTAGACCAGACACTGGCAACCACCTCACAGACCAAAGCATCCAGTGAACCATTGTTCCAGCCTCTTCCCCCATGCAGGGCTTCTTCCCCCATGCAGGGCTTGCCTGGAGCCGTCCCATCTCCACATTCAGGGGCTGTACTATACAGCTGCATGAAAGGACAAAAAGTGCGACTGCGGTCAACACAGTCGCCACATGAAACAGCCACTCCACAGGCTGGAGCTCCAGGCCAGCTCTGGGGCCTGGGTCACAGGCCAAACCCAGCCAAACAAGAGAGGCAAGAAAATACCACCCTCCCAGGAGGGTAGTCCTGGAGTCACTCACTTCATTGTTATAGTTACGAGGAAGGAAAGCATTCAGCTCTTTTCTTTGGGACAAAAATTGTCAGAGGAAGAAAAGAGCCCTGCACTCAGAGCAGCCCTCCTGCAGGCAGTTTGCTGGCATGACCCTCTGTCTGCGCTGCTGCCTGGTGGTTTGTTTGTTTATGCAATAAAGGCTGAAGAGGATTATACCTAGCCAGGGAACACATGCAATGGACAGAGGCGCCTGTCTCAACTTCTTTGTAATCACTGCACTTCACACCCTTGTAATTTTCCTTTTGCTCCCCTTGAAGCCTCCAAGAACCGGCTTTGTGTTCCCAGCAGCCAAATGTGACTTACGTAAAAGAAAGAAGCAAGCAAGCAAACAAGCAAGAAAGGCATCTCTGCACAGTTCAATCTCTGCACAGTTCAAGTGTGTTAAGGCAGAGCCACGCTTTCTTTAGTTTTTATTTCTTGGACTTCTGAGCAGCACACTCGCTCCTTTTTGCCTCAAGAAATGCACTTGTTATCTTCTCCCCACCACCCTCACTCTCAAGGAAGCTTTTCTCCTCCTTCCAAATAGATTTTTGCCTACATTCAGCCATAGAGGAACTCTTCAGTTATGTATTCTAAAATGGCCTGGACTGTGCCCAGTTGATTTTCTCTTTTCTAGGACGTCCAGGCAGGATGTACAGCATAAGATTGGTGCTCAGGAAGCTCTGAGCACCATGCTGACAGCCAGAAGCCCTTTCCCATGCTGTGTCTCCCAAGGTAAGATCAGCCCCTATCCCATGAGCATCTGCAGGCTGCATACTTCCACCCACTGTCTCTGATCCTCACATTTCTCCCCTTTAATGGAAGCTCTTTCATATTGCAGGGACAGTTAGCTCCCTTGAAGAAGCTGTTTCCTGGATGTTTTTAGACACAGTAGTCCATTCTCTCCTACCAAACAGCTCTGCTCAGCTCCCTCTCCCAGCAATTTTTGTCTACGGTGCCATGATGCATCAGGGGGGCAAATTCATTTGAGAGCTATAGCAGTTTCTTCTAGTAAGAGTTTAAGCAGACAGTTTAAAAGACAAACAATCATAGCAGATTTCAGGGCAGACCTCACTGACCAGGTTTTCCTCCTTTATACGTACATCTTCTCTGTAAAAGAGAAAGGAGTGGAGATGGGGGTATTGTCTGGAGTGTAAAATGTTAGCGGTCTAGATTCTCCATAGGTCATGATTGTCCAATAGGCTGTGGTGGGAAAAGATCGAGCACCCTGTTTCTCCATTAGCATCCATAGGAGACTATGGACTACTGAATTCCTAAGATGGTTTTAGTTTAAAAAATTACCAAACTCTCAGTCCCATTAGAACTTTCTAATGCTATGTTACAAAGAACAACCTGGAACAAGTACCTTTGAGATTATTTTAATATACTGCCTCTTATCTCTTGCATCAGTTTTTTCTCATAGCTGCCCTAAAAAGTAGATCAAGAAAACATCAACTGTCCTATTTTACGAATGGCACAACCTGAAATTCAGGCTTGCCCAAAGTACCATTATACATTTGCAAGCCTTTCTATGATCTAAGAACGAATCAGTCAGACAGGTATGGCGGCTCTGAACCAGTTTAAGCAGTACCTATCTTTACAGGAACAAGCAGTAGTGCAGTGTTGGCGTTTTACAGCATAAAGACAGGCCTCTGGCCAGAAACAAGTTGTATTGTTTTACCAGGAAACAGGATTCTATAATGATTGCTTGGGGAATTCCTCTTATTTTCAGTTCTAAGTGTTTCTGCATGAGTTCAGAGCTAGCCCTCATGGATACATCTAAAGAAACACAAACTACTTTGGGGAATAATTAGAATACATTCTTTTTCAGTTTCATTTCTATAGCACAAAAAGTACAGGTGCAAGGGATTATAGACAGCTTTGTGAACATCAGTACTACGTGAAAGATAACCCTAGAAATGAGGAGGCTTTCAAAGATCCAATTTCTGTTTTTGAGAATCATTTCCAAATATCTCAGAAAGAGGTCAGAGAGATAGCTTAGTGGCATAAGAGCAAGGTCCTGAGTTCAATTCCTGCTACCAAAAATAAAACCAAAAAATCAAATTTCTCAGCTTTTAATCAAGATAAACAACAATAAAAAAGACCTATACAGCAATTTAAAGTTACTGAAAGCTTGTAAATGTATCAAAAGCATTTCAGTTTCCCCAAACATAGTTCTACTGTTCTGTGGGCAGCCTAGCAACAACATGTGTGTGCTTCCTAGCCTCATCCCTAACTGCAGCAGGAATACACCTTGTGGGGACCAGCAGACCCTCCAGGTCTCCATATCTTTCAATGCAATAGGTTCAGGAGCTGGAGGTTTCTTGGCTCATATAATTGAAAGAAAACAGGTAGAAAAAAAGAACTGCTAGAAGTCCAGTGATGTGGACCAACAACCGCTCTTTGCATCACACAGCTCTGCCTTCCAGTATCATGATAGTACATTTTAGGTACCAGCTTGACTGTCCCAGATATTGGGTCAAACACTATTATAGGTATATCTAGCAAGCTGTTTTTGCATGAGATTAACACCTGAATTTGTGGATCTAGCAAAGCAAATCATAAGTTGCTCCTCCTCCTTTTCCTCTTTTTCTATTCTTTCTCTTTTTCTTTTTCTCTTTCTTCTTCTTCTTCTTCTTCTTCTTCTTCTTCTTCTTCTTCTTCTTCTTCTTCTTCTTCTTCTTCTTCTTCTTCTTTTTCTTCTTCTT
>PVKN010001789.1:0-47825 GCA_004027915.1 Capromys pilorides | reverse complement strand
CAGTGAGCTACACTTCCAGCCCTGTTTTGATTTTTAATCTACACAGGTCACTTAATATGAAAAGCTGCCAAATCTGGCTCACAATGAGAAAGGCACTAAAACAGTTTCTCACCTGCCAAACCGACAGAAGTCCAAACAGTTGACAGTATATTATTATGTAGGTGAGTCTTAGGGAAATTGGACATTTGTCCATACTTAGGTAGTTTTTACCAACACTTAGCAAAATGTCATGGGTGTTTTTGGTCCATGATTTGGTTTTCAGAGTTATATCCCAAAGATAACTGACAAAAAATAAAAAGACACAAAACATACACAAGCCTATTTTTAAAAATATTTTATTTACTTATTTGGTATAGAGTCTTGCTACTCAACTCAAACTCATAACGATCCTCCTGTCTCAGCCTCCCCAGCACTGAAATTATAGGTGTGTGCCACCATACCTGGTTTCGGTGGCCGGCTTGGCATAGAGCTGGCATGGCATGTAGTCACTGGGATCAAACCCAGGTCCTTGCACTTGCGAGGCAGGCGCTTAAACCACTGAGCTATCTCCTTAGCCTTGCAGAAGCCTATTTATTCACTGCATTATTACTAGTCACTAATAATGGAAATTCAAAATACCCATTTAATAGATATTTAAAATAGAAACCTGCATCCAAGTAAGCCTGTAGAATCCAGAGGCCAGATCTAAGCAGCAAATACAAGAAACAATGTGTGAGCTGAAGTGCAATGTAAAACTCAAATTGTCTTAACTTTTTACACTATTTCTGGTAAAAATGAGTTTCTTCAGGGAGTATATAGCTCAGTGCTAGAAAACATGATTAACATCCTCAAGCCAGGTATGCACACACTTATAATCCTAGTCCTCGGGAGCTGAGGCAGAAAGATCACTGTGACTTCGAGGTTAGTCTGGGCTACATAGTGAGACCCTGCCTCAAAAAACTAAACACATGCTCAAGTTCAGTTCCTACTTCCTCACACATATTTTTTGTTTTTGAGATAGGGTCTTGCTGGCCTCAAACTGATGAGGTAGCCCAGGTTAGCCTCAAATTCTCAGCAATCCTCTTATCTCTGCCTCTCACAAAAAATTAATCTCTTTACATGAAGAGATAGTTTTATTTTTTTAAAGAGTATTAATCTTGCTTTGAAGATAGTGCCTGCCTGGCATGTGTGAAACCCTTGGTTTGATCTCCAGCACCATATAATTAGTTTTACAAAAGAAAGTCCTTGTCTTTTAGAGCCGTATGCTTAATATTTAAGATAAAATGTTATTTCTAGGATTTATTTCAAACTAAACCAAGGAGGGTGTAGGTGTTTAAGTGAGAAAGATGGACAATGAACAGCTTACATGGGGATTTGATATTTTTTTTTCCTGTTTTTGCAAAAGTTTAAAATTGTAAATAATAAAAAGAGTTAGTGTGGTGCTGCACACCTGTAATCCCAGCACTCAGGAGGCCAGGGCAGGGATTGCTGAGGGAGAGCTCAAATGTAGCCTGGGCTACACGGTGAGTTCCAGGCCAGCCTAAACTAGAGAGCAGCATCCTATCTCATAAAAACCAACAAACAAATATGATAAAAATGCAATAAAAGGTTCAAGCCATGAAAATACATCTGTGAGCCAGATTCAAATGGTGAGGTACCAATTTGCATGTAGTACCTTATTCTACTATAATAAGTATATAAAAATGAGGATAACATTGTATTGATCCCAGACAAACAGAAATCTGGTCAGGTTTTCCAACTGCACATGTAAAATCCCACAGCCTTGCCTCAGCCACCTTCCTCCTGGAAGCACAGCAGCCAGGCGGGTGTTAATGAAGCCCAGCTGACTGGCTGAAAGATCTGGGGGGGGGAGGGTCGGGGGTGCCAGTGGCCTGAGCTGGAGGACTGGGGACAGGCATCGAAAACAGGCTGGAAGAACAGCACAGAAAGCACAGCCACTGGGGAAAGCAAAGAACCAGCCATGTCTGTTTTTTAACTTTTTAATCCAAAAATACAGAAAATTTTCTCTTTAACCCCAGATTCTTAAACTCTGGGCGAGGCAGCAGATACTTGCCAGCTGTAATGACATCTAAAGTCTTATATTCATCTCAGGAGCATGAAAGATGGGAAAATGAGGTTCAAATTAAGGAACCTCCAAATCAGGCCCCTGCCCTGCCAACCTGGCCTACAATACTTCTCCAGCTCTTTTTGCCAGAGTAAACAGAGAAACCACAAGAGTGGCCCACCTGGGGCAGCCTGCCCTGTCCACATAGGCTCTGCAGCTGGGGACATTCTTTCCCTGCTCGGGACTGCTGTCTGGGTTTCACAAGATCCTGGAGGGCCAGAAAGGGCACAACAGAGGCAAGCCCAGGAATTCAGCCCCACAAGCAAAGCTCTGCAGGGAGAACTGGCACACCAGTCTCTTTTTTTATCCTTGGCCTAAATCCACTTCAAGAAGATGCAGAGATTGGACTCTGCAGCCAGCCAGTTCTGCTGGGGCTACTGCACTGCCTCATCAGCCTACACAGCCACCACCTGCAGCCTGGCTATTGCATGCCAACAGGGTGCATGGGCCAGGACCCCTGGCCAGCACCCAGACCTGCCATGGGAGGGGCATGGGCTACAGACTGCAGCTGCTGCTGGGCTTGCCAGATGTGATGGAGCTCCTTAAACTGCTCCACCATGTGATCTTTGAGGTCTGGGTTTGAGATCTGTAGCCGGATGCTGTCAGCTGACCAAGAAAGCTCCCCTGAGAACATCTCCAGAAGCAACCGGGCTGCGACAGGCACCACCTGAGGGCAAAGACAGCAGAGGGAGAGCACAGGCAGGGCTGCCGGATCCACCTGTGCATGAGGGCTTTCACAAGGGGCATGTGGCAGATGCCTCTCCTCCAGCTCTGGGCGTTGACTGTCTCTGGTAGCCAAGTTTGTACTCCCCAGTGAGTCTGACATGTCCCCAAGTATTCCCGCCAAGGTGGGGTGGAAGTACACACCTGGACAGTAATGAGCTTCTTCTCTCGTGGTTTTTGGTCAGGCCACTCCTCCCCAAAGCAGAAGAAGATCTCAATGGGAGGTGGGGTGTTGGTGCGGCCCTTCTGGAACAGGATGAGGTCTGCATCAAGATCAAACACCCTGGTAAGAGGCTGGAACCATGCCCTGGGTGAGAGGCAGCCAGGAAGGACCTGTGGGTCTCACCATTGAGAAACTGCTCCAGGCTGAAGAGCTTGGTCTTGACCTCCCGCTGGATGGGGTTCGGGCTTGAGCCATGAGTGGAGGCACAGGGCCCACTCCAGAACACCTTGCACTGGCACAGGCGGATGGCATAGAGATCCTGGCCCTGCAGCTGGAGGATGAGCCCACGGTCCAGGACATCCAGCAGCTGGTTTGTATAGAAGCGCTGCTTGTCGCTGGGTATGTCCTCGGGGCTGGGGAAGCGGACTTGCTCCAAGCTCACGGGGCCAAAGAGTTCCACCTGCTCCTGGGTGGCCTCTAGCTGGCTATAGAAGATCCGGCAGCCTTGTGGGTTGCTGATGGTGAGGGCGTGGGGTGGCCGCCCCCGGTACTGGAACTTGATCTCTAGGTCGGTCACTATGGGGCAGAGGGGACCACACCAGCCATGAGCCCTGCAATTCCCATTCTGCAGCCAGGGAGTAGGCCCAGCCTACTCAGCACTGCTACCTTCTTCCCCATGGCACTTGGGCAGGGAGGACATGCACCTGCTTTTGTTCCCTTCTCTGCCAGCCTCTGCTTTCCTTGAAGACCCTGCCCCAACCCCCTGTGCTGCTTACCTTGCCCAGCCCGCCCAGCCCAACCAGCCCATAGTGGGGCCTTACAAGGCAGCATGTGCGGGCTGATCAGTAGGTCAGGCAACAGCTGTTCACTTGCAGGGGGCAGGGCATGAGCCAGGGGCACAGGGCTGGGCAGGGCCTCAGCAACACGCTGCCCAAAGCCAGCAGGGTTGCCAGGTGCAGAGACCAGGAGGTTGGGGTCTAAGGCAGGAGGCCCCACAGGTGGTGGAAGAACAGGGGGCCACTTGACATCTTCTTTAGGTAAATAGGATGCCACGGAGGGACCAGGCTGCACTGCTTCTACACAGGGTGGAACAGACAGACTCGTTAATGCCAACTCTAGGACTAGCAGACCTGCCTCTCTTCAGCCCCACTGTACCCGTGACTTCTCCATATGCAAGACCCCTAGGCATGCCACTTCCCAGCCCTACCTGTCAGGCTCAGGCCTGGTAACATCCTCTGGAGCTGAAGCGAAGATATACACAAGGGAGGAGGGCAGAAGGCAGAGAGACAGAAGTAAAAGATTAGTAAACTGACTGGACACAAGGAAGTGCTTCAGTGGCATAGCCTTGGTCAGAACCCAGGAGACATACCAGAGGAAGGGACTGCTCCATTCTGAAGCAGGGCCACTTCACTGGCCGCTCTGTAAATCCCAACCCCATCACTCCCCTACACACCTCCTCCTCTTCCTCCTCCTCTTCCTCTTCTCCTGTGGCCACAGTGTAATCCTCTGGAGGCTGGGACTCTGCAGTCAAGGGAGAGAAGAGGACAGGAAGGGAGCCAGTGGCAGAGCAGGTGCCAAGCCAACCTGGGACACAGCAAGGTGAAGGGCAGGCACTGCCAGTGGCCAAAAGCCCAGAATGAGGGCAGTGGCAAGAAAGAAGAATCAGGCCCCTGACCCTATTCTAAGCCATTTCTGGGAGTCCTGGAACCTTCCATGCTGGGGCTGGGGGACTTCCTGGCTGCACAGCCTCCCAGTGGCCCACACAAGACCAGGCAGGATACCTGTGGGAGCAGGGCCATTGGAGCAGACCTCGTAGATCTTGTAGGGCTGAGGTGGCATGTCCCGGGGCCCGTCATAGATGAGGCGGAAGTCTCGGCTCTTGTTGAGGGCGCAGCGTAGGTTGGCCTTCCACTTGGCAGGATCAGCCTCATCCACCCCTTCAGTATACTTCCCTGTCTCCTTGGCCCAGGCCTGGGTAGGAGGAAAGGAGAGATGACCACAGAGAACTTCAGCCTTCAGCAACGGTCAAGCCAGTCTCGAGTCCCGCAGGAAAGACCTTCAGCCACTGGCTGAGCTCCACCTAGCTAAGGCCCTCATGTGTAACAGGAATCTAGGGCCTAGATTCCTTCTCCAGCTCCTGGAGAAGGAGGCAACAAGCTGAACAAAATCTATGGGCTTTGAGGGGCATCCATATTCACTGCTCCAGGAAAAGCAAATTCATCCAGTCTCTAGGGTGGAGTCCAGTGTGGTGGGGCCAGAGACCTGCAGACCCACGGTCCTGTGCTTGCTAAGCACCAGCTCTGCCACTGAGCCACTCCCCTGCCCAGTATTAGGATTCTGGAGTTTCAGTATTAAAAACCACATCACCATGGACACTTAACTTCTACCCTTTATTTGTCTTAAATGATTTCTCTGAGGCCAGTTCCTAGAGTTAAAAATTGCAGGAGACCCTCACTGGGGGTAAATGTTTCCATGCTTTACCTAGCAATTTGATTTCCATGGGATCATACATGCAGAAGCCAAAAGCATGTATGCAAAACTGTACATATAAGGTTATTCACTGCAGTGCCATCTATAAAAGCAAAAGAGTGTAATATCCAACATCTGTCGTGAGGCCTGGTTAAATTATGATCAACAAGTGGGGCTGGGGAGATAGCTCAGTAGAATAAGTGCTTGCCTGGCAAGCCCAAGGTCCTAAGTTCAATCTGGGGATCCGAAATAAATAAATAAATAAATAAATAAATAAATAAATAAATAAATTATGATCAACTCACAGGATGGAATGGGCAGGTGGGGGGAGGTTTTTATGTACTGACATGTGCTCTTCAAGAAACACAAAGTCCAAAGAGTATGTCTGCCTCTACCATATTTTGAAAAGTAGAGCCAGGCATGGTGACACATGCCTGTAATGCCAGCTCTCTGGAGGCTGAGACTGGAGGATTGCCTTGAGCTTGATACTAGTTGGGGCTATATGGTGAGTTCAAAGCTAGACTAAACTACATAGCAAGAACTTACTTGTCTTAAAAAAGGGGGAGGGGGGCAGCCAAATAGCTCAGCAGATTAAAGTACCTGTTTAGGCAGATACAGGGGTAGGAAGTTTGATCTCAGCCTGCATGCCTACCTGGCCTGGGCCTCCGCCTAGCCTCAGCTCAGCCCCGCCCCCTGGGGAACACTGAGAGGGTGAGTGAGGCTGGGTGTGGTAGTGCTTGCCTGTAATCCCAGCTCTTTGGGAGGCTGAACACAGATGGATCACTATGAGTTCTCTCTACATAGTGAGGCCCTGAAGATCTTTACTAAAATACAAAAAAGGGGAGGGATCAATAGCAAGGTATTCATTTGTAGATGCAAAGAAATCTCTCAGGAGAGATCTGGTTGTTGGGTGTGATAGCACAGGCCTCTAATCCTAGTACTTGGGAGGCTGAGTCAGGAGGATTGCTGCAAGTCTGAGGCAAGAATGGGCTACATGATGAGTTCAGGGGCAGCCTGAACTATATAGTGAGAACCTGTCTCAAGCAAGCAAACAAACAAACAAAAAAGAGAATCTGGTAACACTGCTGTTTCCTCTGGGGAGGAGACTGGATGGCTGAGGAGGGGTGACTATGCTACAAACTATTTCACATCCTTCTATTTTAAATTATGTGACTATGCTATTTACACAAAAACAAGAAAAGGATTTGAAAAAACCTTGACAAGGATCAAATCCCATAAAGAAATCACCCAAAATGAGTAAAGGGTAGAAGCTGAGAGTCAACATGGCAATGTAGACTTTAACACTAACACTGTAAAACGCAGCCTGGAGTGTCCCAACCCAGGACTGGGTAACTAAATTGTGTTCAATCCTACAATAACAGCCCAGTCACTAAGTGATGTGGATATATATTAGAAAGGAAAACTGATCCTGACATTGAGTGAAAATATGCAGGTTATAACACAATACATGGGGCAGGCGAGACAGCTCAGTGGACTAAGCACCTACTTAGGCAAGCACAGGGACCACGGTTCAATCCCTGGTACCAGTTCCATCCTCCATACTGCATGCCACTCTGCCCACCCTCCAAGGTGCACTGAGCCAGTGATTAAGTCTGGGTATGGTGGCACACACCTGTAATCCCAGGACTGGGGAGGCTGAAACAGGGGGATCAGAAGTCTGAGCTGCGTAGTGAGACCCTGTACCAAATACATTATAGATAAATAGATAGGTAGATAGAGATATATGATTATTTTGTATTTTATATGCACATGTAGAAAACTGTAAATACTAGACTATGGCAGTAAATATCTCATAGCTTTAAGATTACAGATGAATTGGGAGCTTCATTTATCATATGTGTACTGAACATGTATTCCTGTGTAATACAGATGGTACAAAAGCAAGGGCTAGGTAGGGGGAGTTACTACAGGGTCTCCAGAAACATTCTGTTATCACCTTGATCTGGGGTACAGGCAAGTTCATTATTTTATTTTATTTTTTATTTTCTGAAACAGAGCCTCACTATATAGTTCAGGCTATGAAGCCCAGGATGGCCTCGCACTCAGTAATCCCCCTGCCTCAGCCTCTCAAGTGCTGGGATTATAAGTGTGCACCAGCATGCCTTGCTAATGGTACAGTTTAATAAAGAAGACTTGTGGTTAGATCTGTGTTCCCATAGGCTAGTCCTGGCATCAGGTAGCAGGGAAACAGGCCAGCCTTGAAAGAGTGTAGGTACATCCCATTCCTGGGGAGCAGGGGCCTCAGAGGTACAGGCAGCACCCATCTAGGGATTACCTTGAAGATGGTGTTGTCTCCATCCTGGCTGGGGCCATGCCTTGTGGCATGCCGCCAGGGGATGTAGAAGAATTTCCTTTCACCGTTGACCCACTGAAGCCCTGGGTACTGGCAGCTGTTCACCTGGGCCACCAGCCAGGGCTTCAACCGCACACGGCGTGGCTGAGGGGGAGCCCCAGGAGGAGGCTGGTTCATGGCAAAGGGTTCTGCAGAGAACCAGGGCACAAGCTCAGCAAATTAGCAGCTAAACACTCCCTGACCTGGGAACAGTGGACCCACTTAGGCATTCAAGGCCAGTTCTCCTTCCAACCCTTAGCTTCTAAGGCACAGAGTGTGTGCTTTGTGCTGGGGCACTGGGGAGGAAAGGGGAAGGAAAGAGATCTCAGCACTGGTGGATGCTTAGACAGCCCCGCCCCATGGCCTGTACCAGACTGGGGCATCCTTTGCCCAGATGCTAAAGTACCAGCTGCCCCCATGGCAGAGAGCTGCCTCCCTTGCAAGTTAGGCCATGTCTCAATCTAGAGGGACAGCCACAACAGCAGCTATGAGGACAAAAACCTGGCCTGCATGCTGCAAGGGTGGGCAGCTGTGAGTGAACAGCTCCACAGGGCACACCTTAGAATTAGCTTGACCCACCCCAGCCTGCTCCAGTTTGCTCTCTCTCCTGTTCTCAGCCTCCTTCCCCTGAGAATCCTAACTAATCCTTTGGACAAGAATGCCACCACTGGTTTCTGGGAAACAAAAACAGACCATGGGAATGGTGGAAAGGTGTCCAAATTCAGTGTGTAGGCTTCTCTTCTTCCTTGGCTTCCCTCAAGGTTGAAGCCCCCACTCCCTAGATAAATCCTATCAACCCATTCAACCTGCCTCCAGCAAGGACAGCTACCACCAAGCTGAGGCCTTGCCCTGCCTGAAGCCATCAATTTCCTAGTTTCTTGTCTGACCTTTCTCCTACTGGACTCATTCTTTCAGCACTTAGCTGGTTTTTTATTTGGGTTTGGACTTAAGTTTTTTTTTTTTTTTTTTTTTTTGTGGTACTGGGGATCAAACTCAGGACTTTGCGCTTGCCAGGCAGGTGCTTATGCGCTGAGCTGTATCCCCAGCCTGGGTTTGGACTTTGGGAGTTGTTTTTCGTTTTGCGGGGTTGTGTTTTGAGTCAGGGTCAGGATCTCTCTGTTTAGTGTAGACTGGTTCTGAACTCACTATGTAGCCCATCCTGGCCTCAAACTCAAGGAAATCCTCTTGCCTCAGCCTGTAGAGGACTATTATAGATATGAACCAGCTTCTTTCAGTACCTAGGAAGCCCCTGATGTTTGCAGGCCTCTAACAACACAGCTGCAGAAAGTGTAGCTTCCCATGGTAAGTGACAGCCCAGACCAAAAATCGCTGCCTCACTCAAGTCAGGTCAATAGGCCACCACCTGCCCCTCACCTGCCCACCCACTCTTCAGCACCAGAACCTGAAACTTCAGTCTGGAGCCCCTCCTACACCTCTCCACTCTCAGGTAATTTCTTTCTTTCTCTTGCCCTTGGCCTTTATGGTGTGGACCCAGGAAGAGGGAGCAATCATATTACCTTGTTCCCAAAAGTTTATCTGTTACTCAGCGATTAAGGAATGACTGGTAGAGCTGGCTTACTTGGTCCTAGTAGCACAGTGCCTCAGTTTCCCCCTGAAGTTCTTCACAAGTACCTTTTTGGGTTGTGGCTGCTATGTGCCACCTCTGCAGGCTTCAGAGAAGTGTCCGGCACAGCCCATTAGGAGTCAAGCCAGGCCCAGCCAGGGAGGGTGGAGAGTCCAGCCCTGCCTCCCCTCCCCTCCCCACCCCCACCCCCAGAAGGCTGTGGCTTGGTTCCTCTTTCTACACCAACCTCCACCCAGCCCCAGGGGAAATGAAAGTGGACAACTCAGAAACCTGACTCACTGTGCGCCGCCGACGAGGGAGGGAGCTTGGGAGGGAGGGAATGGAGGAGATTTCTTAAGTGGGTCCCTAAAGCCATCCATTCCATCTGCAGCCAGGTCCTTCCCCTAGGCGGGACCAGGGGTTTCTGACCATCCTAGCGCCTGTGAGATCTGAATTCCCGATGTCTAGACGCACCTGCCCGTCTCCAGATTCACGGACCTCCCCTCACCCCCCACCTCAGCTTTGTGGATCTGAGAGCCCTTGAAGCAGAGAACCATCACCTCCTACGGAAACGTCAGCAGGGGGCTGGGCTGTTGAGGATCTGAAGAAGCCCCCACAAGTGCATCAGGCAGTGAAGCGTGGGGGGAGGGCGGGAGCTGGAGCCCTGCTGGGGTGGCAAGTTCCCCATAGCCATCCCAGGGCCCTGCTTAAGTCTCAGGAGAAGACCCTGAGGGTCCACGTGGGTCCCACGGCGGAGGTTAGCGCAGGGAACGTGCACTGAGGCAGAGCTGCGAACCCCTGCTGCTTCCCGAGTTTTGGAAGTCTGCGGCAAACCCCACACCCAGCGTGGCGGCAGACGTGGGGTACCCTGAAGCGGCGTGGCCCTAACCCCGCCCCCTCCAGGTGACCGACGGCTACTGCACACCCCGGGCCTTGCCTCCTCGTCGCGCAGACAGGCTGAGCCTCTGGAGCGGCAGGTGCGGCAGGAAGAAGCCTCTCCGCTTCCTCCCAGGCCAGGGTGGGGAAGGCCAGAGTGCCAGGGAAAACCCCAAAACAAGGCCTTTAGGTCAAAGGGGATGATTTCCTACCGCTTCAAAGCGTCTAGCGGGGAGCCCCTCAGCCCTAGAGCCGCGGACCGGAGCGCCGAGGGGCGGCCCCACTGCGGGCCCGTGTCCCCTATTCTCGGCCTCCTGCGCCCCCAGCCCGTGTCCCTTCGGGTGCGTTTCACTCATCCCCGCTCTGCAATCCAGGCCAAGCCCGAACCCCGACTGCCTCGCAGGCTTAGACTGGACCGGGCCCGACGGCCTTACCCCTGCGCAAAGACCCAGCCAGACCCGGACCGCTCCTCCGGCCGGGGGCGCCCCGCCTGCTGCCAGCTCCAGGCTGGGAAAGTCCCCCGCGCTCGTCCGGGGTCCGGACCACCTACGCGACCAGTGGGCCTCACGTCTCCACTTTGAGACTTTTTATTGTTTCCTTCTGCGGTCGGGGTGGACGGCGAGGAAGCAGTAGCACCCCGATTCTTCCCCGGCCAGGAGTCAAAGCACGGCGCCTCCGCCCGGCACCGGCACCGCCTCCCCCTCAGCGCTCGCGCCCCGCACATTCCCGACACTGGCCTTAAATCCTGGGAAGGCGACCGCTTGAAGCCGCAACCTCTCTAGCCTAGAGGGTCTGGGGACCCGGAGCGCGCCCACTGGGGGGGCGTCGGGGCCCCGCTCTGCGTTTGCCCCGGCTTTGATCGCCCCAACCTCCACCCTTCGGCGCCGCTCTCCCGGCTCGGCTACGGCAGGCAGAGGGCGAGAAGCCACAGAGTCCGACCGTGCCGCAGCGCCCACGCTCCCGCGCCGGGCTCGGGGCTCGTACGGCGCTGGCGCCCCACACCGATCTGGCCATGGAAGGTGCGCTGGGGGCGCTGAGGCCGGTGGGGCGCGCCCCGTGGCAGTGTTCACCCGCGGCCGGGGGCCCAAGGGCGCAGGGCACGACGGAGAAGGCGGGCAAAGCAGGCCAGGATCCCGGGGTGCAAGCGAGGGTGCGGGGCACGGGGCGGCAGCATGACCTACCTGTGCGCCGGAGCGCGGGCCAGTGCGGGGCGAACTGCGCGCTCCCGGAGCGGCGCCACCGCGCAGGCCGAGCCGGCCTTGCACTTCCGCGTCGCGCCGCCCCCGCCCCCGCCCCTGGCCGCGCCGCCACCGCCCCGAGCACCGTGCCCCGGCCGCGCCCGCCCCCCACCGGCTCCGCCGGGGCCTGAGCACGAAACCCAGCCGGGTCTTCGCCTCAGGGAATCGCCGGCCTGCGCGGAGCCCTGCACGCACCGCGGGCTGAGAGAGAAACTGGGAACGTCCGAGACTGCGTCGAAGGCGGGACCCCACCCTGCGGCGCTGGGGGCGACTCACAGCCGCGTGGTCACAGCCCTTACCACCACCTGCAGACGTGGAGCTCTGGCCAGCACTCTGCATCCTCACCCCATACCAGCCCAACTTGGCACCCCGTCTGTCCCCCAGGTTCACGCGTACTCGCAGCGCCCCCTTTTCCACCACGACCTACTAGCCCTCTGCTAGCCACTCGAAATGGTTTTCATTCCCGTAGAAGCTTCGCCGCCAGCCTCAAGCTTCGCGCATCTGTTCCTTCTAAAAGGATCCCCGCCAGTGAGCTACTGCTCTTCAGCTTCCTGGGGCAGCCACACCTCTGCGAAGGAGCCGCATTGCCAGCCTCTGCGATGCGGACCTGGTTGCACAGACCCTCCTCCCCCTCTATCTAGCTCATGATTTTAGTATCTGATGTTTACTTAAATCGGCTTAATCAGAGGCCACTCTGCATTATTCATTTTCAATGATTTTTATTATTGCTTTTATTTATTTGATACTGGAGGTAAAACCCAGGACTTGCGCATGCTGGGCAAGTCCTCTGACATTGAATAAACTCCCAGCTCTGTAGTAATTTTTACTTAAAGGATTTTTGATGTTTTATTTGTTTGTTTTAGATGGGGGCTCTGGTTGGTCTTGAACTCCTGGCCTCCAAAGGAGCTGGAATGACAGAGGCATGCCATCAGCCCAGTTTAATTGAACATATTTTAATGAAGAAAAATCCATGAGGCCAGCGAGATGGTTCAGTGGTCTAAAGCTTAGAAAAAAGCTCAGGCAACTGCAGGGACTACGGTTCCATCCCCAGCACCACATGCTGCACCAGCCCCACCACCAGGGCAGGCTGAGCCAGCCATAAAATAAGTAAATAAAGAAACAAACAAACAAACAAGCAAAAAAAAAAAAAGAAAAAAAAAGAAAAAAGAAAAATCCAAAGTTGTAAACCCTAAATAAAATGTGCAAGTTCTAGATAACACTACAGTCTATAGAATTTAGAGACTTGCATTTTAAAATTTATTTATTTATTTATTTTATTTATGTTACAGCTGGCTTGTTTGTTTTTGAATCAGAACTTTGACTTCCCCATCTCTCCAGGAATACTTGGGTTAGTCTTTCATTGCAAAAAGACTTGCCTCTGTTGTGTGTGTGTGTGTGAGGTTGTTTGTTTGAGACAGGGTCTCAGTCTGCATTCAGGCTGGCCTTGAACTCTCAGAGTAGTCCAAGCTGGTCTCCATCTTCCTGCCTCAGCTTCCCCAGTGCTGGGATCATGCATACACCACCACAACCAGCACTTTGTTGTATTTGATTTTTATTTATTTATTTATTTATTTGTTTGTTTGCTTGTTGTGTTTGTTTGTTTCTTTATTTATTCATTTTGTGGCTGGCTCAGCCTGCCCTGGTGGTGGCGCTGGCGCAGCATGTGGTGCCGGGGATCGAACTGCAGTCCCCGCAGTTGCCTGAGCCCTCCCAAGCAGGCGCTTTAGACCACTGAACCATCTCGCCGGCCCCTCTTTGTTGTATTTGTACTTTTCTATATCTCTATTTGTCTCCCCCAAATGTATAGCTCTTTATATAAAAAGGAAATAAGCATATTTGTTATTATTTGTAGCTGCTGAGCCTTTCGCTATTTATTTATTTAGTGTGTGTGTGTGTGTGTGTGTGTGTGTGTGTGTGTGTCTCAATCCAACCTGAGGGCATGGCTGGTGCAGCATGTGGTGCCATGAATCGAACCACAGTCCCTGAGCGCTTGCCTAAGCAGGTGCTTTAGACTGTTGAGCTATCTTGCCAGCCCCATTTTTTTGTTTTTTAAGAATATATTTATTGGGGGAAAGAAAGCTCTTGTCCAGAGAGACAAGGAAACAGGCCTGAGCGGATTGTCCCCAATTTTTTTTTTTTTTTAAACAGGGTCTCACTGCACAGGTCAGACTCGTAGTGATTCTCCTATTTTCAGTCTTCTCAGCGCTGAGATTATAGGCATACACCACCATTCCCAGACTCAGTCATGAGCTCAGTGTGCTCCAGGAGTAGGGCTGTGCCATGCAGTACCTGAGATTGAACCCTTACCCTTGTGCTTGCCTAAACAGGTGCTTAGCTCACTGAGCTGTGTCGCTGGCATTCATATTTTAAAATTTTAAGTATAGAGCCAGGTGTGGTGGGCACCTCTGGTAATCTTAACATGAGAGGCTGAGGCAGAAGAATGGAAAATTAAAGGTCAGTCTGAGCTACACAGTGAGGTCCTGTTTCAAAAGAAACAATACAAAAAATCAAAAATACCTTTTTAAAAATATCTTATTCTGGGGCGGGCCAAATAGCTTAGCAGACTAAAGTACCTGCTTAGGCAGAGCACAGTGGCTGAACTTCGACATCTCTCCCCTCCCCCATGCAGGGTTTGCCTGGGGCAATTGAGACTGGGTGTGGTGGCATGCTCCTGTAATCCCAGCACCTGGGAGGCTGAAAACAGGAGAATCACTATGAATCTGATCTATGTAGTGAGACTCTATAGACCTTGTACCCCGTGGACCCTGTACCAAATATAAAAAAATAAATAAAATAAAAAATATATCTCATTCTTTCAAAGAAAAATTACTTTAATTTTCCCCATAGTTCTAGGCCCTGGATCATTCTAGGGCAAGCACTTTACCACTGAGTTACAACCCTACCCTAAACTGCTATTTCATTGAAAATGTTCACTTCTAAAATGGGACTCTTGAGCCAGCGAGATGGCTCAGTGGTCTAAAGCGCCTGCTTAGGCAATCCTAGGCAGCCACAGGGACCACGGTTCCATCCCCAGCACCACATGCTGTGCCGGCCCCACCCCCAGGGCAGGCTGAGCAGGCCATAATAGAAAAAAGAAAGAAAGAAAGAATAAATAAGTAAGTAAGTAAATAAATAAATAAATAAATAAAATGGGAATCTTCTCCACTGGGGATCAGTTATCCTGAATAGAAAAATATCCTATGTTGGTCCAGAAAAAATGCCAGCAGTGACAGCCCAAGAGCAACCTTTTCTTGTCAACCTTGTGATACACTCAATCTGAGAGACCTTGAGGCCAGCTTCCCTCCCACTGTCTACTGGGCCCAGATGAAGCCTACCCTAGGGTCTCTGAACTCCAAGGACCAGCAGTCTCTGTGGTTTGGGGAACACTTGAGCAGGAAGAAGGCAGGGCTTGGGAGAGAACAGCATTCTTACAAGAAGGGTCCCCTAGCCCCTGTCCTGTCAGGTGGGTGGAAGAGCCAGCGAAGGGGAAGTGAACCCCCACCCCCTTGTAACCAGTCTCACTTCCGCTGGTGGGAGGCAGGCCATGGGGAACAGGAGTTTTGGGCTCCACAGATCCAGAGGCCTCTATAGCCAATGTCTAGGGGCCTCCCACCTGGCTGTGGGAGCCCCCGTGCCCTGACTGGGGAAGCAGTATAGACTGGGCAACCCATCCCCTGCTTGAGAGAAGCCAGCATGAGCAAGTAGAGGCAACAAGGAGCAGAGAAAGCAAAGGGAACCGAAAGAAGTCCAGTGCGAGTGATACAGAAGGACAGAAGCCCAGGGGCAGCTGAAGAGAAAGATCCCCTCTCACATCTTGCCACCCCAGCTCTGCAGGCCTGGGCAGATGAGGATGATGGCTGCTCTCGCAAGCTCTTATCTTGGAAACCCACTTGCTCAGGCCTAAACTGTCCCCAGGCTGGCCTGTTTCTGGCACTTGAGTTTCTGAGGCCTTGTTGATTGAACAACAGACTCCCCATGCAGCAGGGCTTTGCAACTCAGGAACTGTGAGTCTCAAGGAAGCTCCACTCTCTGGGAGCCCCATTTCCCTCTTGTAAAGTGAGGGCAGTAACATCTCTATCATAGGCCAAGGAAGTCTGAATTCACAAACATTTGCACCTTGTAGCTGCTGGGGTAAAGTACTGAACAGACTTGCTTTATCCAAACCTCCACAGAACTTCCATTCTGTGGAGAGAGACAGGCTAAAACACCTTTTTTGTTCTCTTTTCTTCAGTAATGGGATTAAATCCAATCTCTGAGCTAGCTAAATCCCCAGACCTATTCTTTGTTTAGGGAGGGTTGTTTGCTCACTAAGTCACTAGGTTGCCCAGGCTGGGCTAAAACATGTAATCCTCCTGCCTCAGCCTACTAGAGTGCTGGGGTCACGGTGTTGTACACCACACTCAGCAACTATAAATTCTCAAGTGATGCAGTTGGGTGGGGCCTTGTGAGGCATCACACCAGCTGTGGCATTGATTGAAACCAAGCTTCCGGAGCGTTCAGATAGAGGCAGAACAGAACCTAATGTGAGTTTTAGTATGATTATCTTGGCTCCTTGTAACAACTGTGGTTTCTAGTAGCTTTATGACTGAGGCCCAGGGCACAAAGCTGGAGCTTCCTCTCTGTTTCTTGCTATCACCTCAGACCTTCGTGGGGTGTGACCTGGAAGACCTCCACTTGGTCAGCACTGTCATGCTTAAGGGCTCCACTTATTTTTGGTGGGACTACAAATCTAGCCCAGGGTCTCCTACAAGCTGGGAGCCCAGCCCTCCTACAAACTGCACGCTGAGCTCTAGCTACATCCTGGGCTGACCAATACACATCCCTATCTGTCTTCCTGGGATTGAGGTCTAGCACCTGGAGAGCTGCTTTGGAGGTTTTAGTAGGACGGCTAAGCTACCCACATACCCTTGACCGAGGAAGTGGCCCTCCTGTATTAGGGGTGGGTGTCCTCTTTCACCAAATAGCAGCTGCAAAGGGACATACATGGAACAGTGAGAGAAGAAGAGGACACCCACCCGGCCTGCTGGATCAGCTGAATCAACCCTGGTGATCGGCGGAGCGACAGAGGTCACAGCTGGCTCACCCTCATGTCCAGCTTGAGGTCTGCGAAGCCGCCCAGATGACTGCCTCCACCCAGGCCCGGGCTTCTGGGCTCCTTCCTCTCTGTCTTGCTAAGAACGCTGTTTCCCTTTTCTTTGGCTGCTTCTCTCCTCTTCCTGGTGTCCCATGGCCTGCTACAACCCCTTTCCTGGACTTAGTTCTGGCTTTGCCCCTTGTTCCAGGCCCTAGACCCCTAGGAGCCCTGCCAACTCCAGGCTTTCTGTGTCAGCCCCCCTACCCCCTGCCCCCCTCTTCCATTAAAGGCTTAGATCCCAGCTGTTTGCTAAGGCCTGGGCCTCTCCTATCTCACTTAACTACTGTGGTGAAGATGCTCTGCTCTCCAGGCCAGCCCTCCCAGCTCCTACCCTGCCCTAGATGCTGCCTCGACACCAATCCCAGCCCTCGCTGAGTCTGATTGAAGCCTCCTAGATCTGCCAAGCTCAGCATCCCCTGCAGTGCTTCGCTGTCTATGGCCAGCCTTGTAGGTTCAGTCAGAACTGGGCATGGTGGCATACACCCGTAATCCCAGTACTTGGGAGGCTGAGGCGGGAGGATCGTTGTGAATTTGAGATCAACCTCAAGGCCAGCCTGAACTGCATAGTGAGACCCTGTCTCAAAAAGACACACACACACACACACACACACACACCAAGTTGACTAAAGCATGAGTGACACTGTAGGACTTTGGAGTGAGATGGATAATTAAATAGTGGGATGAGATAGCACTTTGAGGCCTTGACACTGTTAAACTCTCTTCATATACTTTTGTCTTTAATCACCAGGGAGCGGCTAGGAGGTAGGCATTATTTTTAATCTCCTTTACAAAGAAGTAAGCTGAGAACCTTGCTGATCTCATGCCCTTCAGTAAGGTCCTCAGCTTCCTTCTTTGCCTTCTTAGCATTATCTTTAGTGGTTGGTAGAAATAGCAACCCAGTCTTTACTTCCCTTCCCCTGGTGTTCTCTATGTGCGTCTGTGTCCAAATGTCCCTTTGCACAAGAACACAGTTGTAGTAGACCTGGGATGCCCTAATTACATGGCCAATGGCCCTGTTTCCAAGTAAGGTCACATCATGAGGTGGTGGAGGTTAGAACTTTGACACACGAATTTGGGAGATGGGGACATAATTCATCTATAACAGCTAGGAGTGGTGACATATGACTGTAATCTGAGCCTGGGCTGCATAGCAAGACTCCGCCTCAAAAAAAAAAAAAAGAAAAGAAACAAACAAAACAGAAACAAAACAAGCCAACTCAACCCTAGCAGTATTTTTTTTATGTTGTGGCAGGCTTGGCCTGCCCTGGGGATGGGACTGGCACAGCATGTAGTGCTGGGGATCAAACTTCGACCCCTGACCCCTGCTGTTGCCTAAGCAGGTGCTTTAGACCACTGAGCCATCTCACCAGCCCAACCCCAGCAATATTTAACACTTACCTTCCACTGTACCAAGCAATGGTGTTGAATCTGTTCTCATGCTAACTGTACTAAGCAGGCCTGTACGATCTTCATCTTAAGACACAGAAGTTCAGAAAAGCCAAGTAATGTACTCCAGAAGACAGCACAGTACAAGAGATAGCAAGAAACTCAGCCTTGTAGCTCCAAAGGGCTTGGCCAGTGCTCAGGCAGTTCTGGGTGGTGGGTGGCCACAGAGGGACAGCACAAAGTGATCACAGTTCTGTGTCTTCTTATAGTGTGGCCTTCAGATTCATGGTGATCCTCCTGTTTTCAGCCGCCCCAGCAGCTGGGATTATAGCTGATAGCCCATGCCTAGACTGCATTGCTGGCTCAACAGGCCCGGTGGGCGGGGCTGGTACCGCAGATGTACCCCAGGGACTGGATGGAACCCCAGTCCCTGTTCTTAAGCAGGTCCTTTGTGTGCTGAGCTATACCACGGGCCCTGTGGCCTCTGCCCAGACTCATAAACAATGCTCTGCAAAAGGTGGATTCAACTATATGTAAGCTTTTTAAAAATTTAAACATAACCTAAATGTCAAGAAGTTTTAGAAAAAGTTTAATACATTAGTTTATATTTGTAGTCTAATATACACAAAAGACTCATATATGATACATAGGTCTTCATAAACTTTTTGTTTTTTGGGGGGCTTAGAGGATCTTTTTGAGAAAGGGGTTCACTATGCAGTTCAGACAGGCTTGAACTTGCTTTGTAGCCCAAGCTGGTCTCAGATTTTCAATGATCCTCCTGCCTCAGCCTCCTTCGTGCTGGGAATTCAGGCATGCACCACTACACCTGGCTAGCAAGCTTTTCAGTTAAAATCTAAAATAAAATGCCTAAAACGGGTGTGTTGGCACAATTCTAAAACTCCAAGGAGGAGGCTGAGTCAGGAGTGTCATTAGTTGAGGCCAGCCTACATACTAAGACCCTATTTAGAAAAACAAACAAAACCCCAAAATGAAAACGTAGGGCCAGTAATATGGCTCAGTGGTCTAAAGCGCCTGCTTAGGCAAGCTTAGGCAACCTCAGGGACCGTGGTTCCATTCCTGGCAGAAATGGCAGAAAAGGTGGAACTGGAAGGGGATGACAAGTGGGAAGGGGCCAGAGTCACATGGGGAGCATACCTTGAGGTCCAAGGTTACCCAAGTGTCCCCTAAGGTTGTGGGACCCCTTCCTTTTCTGATCCTTTTCCAGGCTAGAAATTATTGAATTGAGGAATAGAGGGAACCAGAAGGGGCCATTTCCTACAGGCTAACAATCAGGTGGCTGGTTTCCGCAGGATTCCCAGCCTTCCAGGCCTTATGGTTATTTCTCCAGCACTCCCTTCCAGATCCTATGTAGGATCATGAGCAAGAGAAGAGGCCTAGGCTGGGTGGAATGGGGGCCAGTGTGTTCCAAAAGCCCTGCAGGGCCTGCACAGCCCTGCAGAAGAGACCTCACCCAAGGAATGGATCCCACAGCCCGGCCTCCTCTCCTGGGCCACTCGGGCCATACACAGTCAGCAATTGTCTCCCTAGCTAACGCAGAGAGAACCTCTGCAGAGCGGCTATGAGTTGCTCCACGCATACCCCCTGGTGGGGAGAGGGGATATGACATGCATCTCAAAGCTTGGGAGGCCAGATCAGTGGCGGCTACCTTTCCCTTTGGCTCTGGCAGGTCCCTTTCCCTTTGGCCCTGGCAGGTCCAGAAGGTACTTGCTGCTGTGCACCTGCTGCAGAGAAGGCAGCGTGTGTGAATTCTCTGTCCCGTGTACATCACCTAGACATGGGTCCTGGTCTGCTTGTAAGCCTCCCCTTCTGTACAGAACTCAACTCCCAGGAGATTTTGGTGGGTGACAAGGCTGATGGCTCCCCTGGCCTTGACTACCTGAGGGTGCAAGATAAACCTTGAAAACAGGCTAAGTGGAAGAAGCCAGATCGTGACGGGCCACACACATTATATGCTTCCATTTATGTGAACTATTCAGAATAGACAACTGCTGTGAAAAAATTGTAGATTCATGGCTTGCCTAGAGCCTACAATGGGGAACGAGGTAGGGTGCAGGGTTTCATCTTGGGGTGATGAAAAGTTGTAAAATTGATTAAAGTGATAGTTGCACGAGTCTGTGAATACAGCTGTCTAGTAGTATCTATGGGGGAGGATCAGGTCCAGGTTCCCAAAAGATACCAAAGTCCACAGGTAAGTCCCGTACGTGGGATGGTAGAGCATTTGTGCAGCGCCTGAGCACATCGCCGTGTATGCTCCATATCTAGATTACTCACCGTACTTAATACACTGTAAATAGCTGTCATGCTTAATCCTTTGGGGGATGAGGACAACAGAAAGTCTGTACATGTCTGAAAATACAGTATTTTTGAAAAAAATACTCAAGGGCTGGGGAGAGAGCCCAGCAGTCTAAACATCTGCCTGGCAAGTGCAGGAATCCTGGTTTGATGCCCAGTACTGCATGCTGTGCGGGCCACTGAAATCAGATGTGGTGGTACACAGCTGTAATCCCAGCACTTGGATGGGGAAGCTGAGACAGAGGGATAGCTGTGAGTCCAAGCTACATAGCAAGATCCTGTACCAAGTGAATAAATAAAAAAAAAATATTTTTTAGGGACTGGGGAGATAGCTCCATGGCACAAGTACCTGCCGGGAGTTTGAACCCTGGTCCTGAAAAAAAAAAAAAAAAAGATTTTTTAAAATCTTAAAAAAAATACTCAAATCATGGTTGGATTGATATGTGGGTGTGGAACTTTTGGATATGGGGGGGCCAACTGGTACATTATGAAATTGTACTGTTGAGTGGGCAAATTATATGGGATAAGAACTATATCTCAATAAAGCTGTTATCCAAAAGAGAGTAACAGTCAGGTGTGGCGGCACAGCCCTGTAAGCTTCCTTCTGCCTGGGCAACTTTTTGACTTAGTGAGACTTGCTATGGATGCTGCTAGGTGCAAAGGCCCTGAGTTCAAGCCCCAATACCATAAATAGATATGGCCTGGGCTGCAGCTCAATGTGAAGTCCCCTGGTTCAATCCTCAGTGCTTTGCGAGTCACTTGGCCCATTGGGTGCCAGGACATCTGGTGCCTCAAGATGGCCAGCCGTAGCACTGGCCCGCTGGCCTCTGCCCTCTTGCCATTGATCTCTCCTTATGTCACTTGGAAGGAGCAGCTGCCAACCCTCTGTTCCCTGTCTAAGGTCCTGTTTGCCTATAGAGGGTAGTACAAGTTATGGTGCTGAGTGAGACCCAATTCTGGACTGGAGAACCCCTTAATCTTGGCCCAAACTTCTGAGAGATGGTGCCCCCTCCAGCCAGTCTGCTGGGAAGATGGACCCTGGCAGTTCAGATCTCAGGGATCAGCAGGGTGACTGAGAGGAGCTAAGCTGGCCCAAGGCAGAGAGGCGTGGGCATAAGCAGCCCACTGCCTGCTCAGCCAGCCCTTTTCTAGCCACCTGTTCAGCCCACAAACTGGATGGATGCTGTCTGTGTGGCAAAGGTGCTGAAGCCCTTCCCTGGGTCACTGGGGTAGGCTCAGCCTGCGTCCCCAGGGCAGAGAGCTGGGGAGTGTGGGGAGAAGCTGTGGCTGGCAGTGAGCAGAGAAGTCCAGGCTGCGAGTCTGGAGCCACCAGGGCTGGGGCAATAGCCACTTCCTGACCTCAGTGGAACTGCTTCCTTTCCCCTTGTGCCTGATTCTGGGAGCCATCCCAGGACCTCCTCCTGGAACAGTGGGGAGCACGAGTCCCAGTTGCCTGATTATCCTATACCACCCCCCAGCACAGGGCTGACTTCACTGAGGACCCCTGGCTCATGTTCTCTCTGCCACTAGGAGTGAGCAGGGGTCCCCAGGGCCGGCGCTGTAATCTGCATAACCCTAGGTGGCCTAATTTACCTCACTTACTGTGGTCTATCAGAAACCTTCAGCTAACACACAGGACCTGTCTTGAGGGGCAGTGACTTTACCAATTTATATAAAAATTGCCTTATGGTCTAAGTATGTGCTACTAGCTACACTGGCTATTAACATTAAAAGTTATTGGGTTAACAAGGTAGCTCAGCCTGTTTGGTCCTGAATGCTGTGCCGGTCTCACCCCCAGAGCATGCTGAGCATACGACAGAGTACCGGTGATAGAGTCCAAGTATGGTGGTGCAGGCCTATAATCCCAGCACTGGGGAGCTGAAAATGAAGGATCACCACAAGTCTGATCTGCATAGTCAGACCCTATACCAAACACACAAAAAAGTTATTAAATTAATTTAAAAAGTTATTAAATTAACTACAATGAAAACACTAGCCAGGCATGGTGGTACACTCAGTAATCAAGAGGCTGATGAAGGAAGATCAAAAGTTTGAGCTCAGGTGGGCAAGATAGCTCAGCGGACTAAGTACCTGCTTAGGCAATCATAGGGACCAGGTTTTGATCCCCATCACCATGCTGACCCTGCCCCTGGGCATGCTGAGCTGGTCACTAAGGCCAGGTGTGGTAACATATGCCTGTAATCCCAGTGCTGGGGAGACTGAAAATAGGAGAATCACTAAGGTCTGACCTGCTTAGTGACACTTACCCTGTACCTGTACCAGACACATACATACATACATACATACATACATACATGCATGCATATAATGGGCTGGGGATATAGTTCAGCAGCATAAGCACCTGCCTGGCAAGTGCAAAGTCCTGATTTCAAGCCCCAATACAGTCAAAAAAAAAAAAAAAAAAAAGACAAGTTCCAGCTCCGCCTAGTATTTCCTGTCTCAAAATGAAAACTAAAAAGAAGTTGGGCCTATAGCTCAGTGATACTGTTTGCTTTGCGTGTGTTCAGTGCCTGGTACTAAAACAGAAAAAGGAAGAGGAAAAAAAAAAGTTAGTGGCTCAGTTGTATTAGTCAAGTTACAGGCACTCTGTGAACTTCTGCGGCCATCATAGGGGGACAGTTCAGATATAGAACATGTCCATCATTGGTGAAAGTTCTATAGGACCACAAGGAGGCATTGTGGAAAGCTCAGAGCAAGGCCCTGTGGGCCAAAGACACATGGGTGACAGAGAGAAGGGAACACATCTCCCGCCCGCTGAGCTTCTCCCAGCTTTTGGGGATTTCCAGGGGTCAGCCTTTGAAGAAGGAAATTCAAAAGCAGAGAAGCCCTAGAAAAGAGGTATACGTTACTGGTTCCCTGGACTGGTGAAGCTCCTGTTTGGCTGCAAAACACTGGGCTTGGACAACACAGCATGTGGGCCTGGTAGAGACCCTCCTGCTCACCGCCAGGGCCAGCTGTGATGTGCACTTCAATGTGATCAGTCACTCTCCATGTCAAATATGAGACAAAATGAAAAGCACTCTCCTAAGCAGGCTCCAGCTGATGAGGAAGTCGGTCTGGAGTGACTGTCCCTGTGGGAGCAACCAGCTTGACATATCCTGCTTCAGCAAGCAGCAGCAACCGCTTGGCACAGTGCTTGGAGCACAGGGAGCTGGACAGGGGTGGGAATTCTGAGGGTGGGTAAAGGAGCCCCTTCCTGAAGCTCTGAGCTGTTGAGGCTGAATTTGGAGGCGGCACAGGCAGACTGTGGGGTGTGAGTTTGCCCCGCGGAATCAGAGCATCAGCAGCATGGTAAACAGCACATTCCTTACCGGCTGCAGCTACTCAAGCCGGGCCCTTTTGCCTGGGGAGCATATGGCATTTCTAAACTGGGGGTGGGGGGTGGAATGGGGCTTGGGAGAGTTGAAATGAAAACTACTTGGAGTGGTGATCTGGAGGTGATTTGGCAAGGGCTGTGGGGGACACTGGAGAGCAGCTGGATCCTGCACAGACTGCTTCAAAAACTAAACTGTGTGTGCACACACTTTTTCTGGTTGTAGGAGCCAGGTGAAGGGTGGTGAAAGCCCGCTCAGATTGTTACCATTGGTTACATCAGCATGGGAGCAACCGACATGACAGGGATTGCACAGCCAGAGGGGTGGCTTGTACCCTCACCACACACATCTTGTTTCATGGGTCACAACCTTTGTAATAGGAAATGTATTAAATGAGGTAGAAAAGTTTAGTCATTTACTTAATCCTGTCCTCCCCCACCCCAGCAAAGACCTTTTGCTTCCAGACAGAAGACCACCCTGATGCTATTGACGGTGCAAGGGAAGGAGGAAAGAATAAGTAGCTTGTGTCCAGTCCCCTGTGTCAGATGCTATGGACACATCAGGCACATAAGGAAGAGGCTTTTTTTTTTTTTTTTCACTTTATAGATGCAAACTTTGGCTTATGGAGATGAATTCTTCTCAAAAGGATTTAGCTAAAGATACATTTTTTCTTTTTTGGAGGGAAGGTATAGTAGGGATTGAAACCAGAGCTTTCACAGTGACCTGCATCCTTAGTCCCTTGTCTTCGTTACTTTTCTCTCATTGGTGGGACACAATACTCAACCCCCAAAGATAAGGAAAGAATGATTTATTTAGCTCAGCCCATAGTCAGTTGACTGCAAGGCAGCAGAGGACAGCAAAAGCAACAAGAGCAGGGGTGGGGCAGCAAGCTTCTTTTCCTCCCTTATGTTGTAAATAGGCTACTTACCCACACCATCTCTATGCCCTCTTCTCTCACAAGCTGAGGATATTTACAAAGTAAGGACCCTGGCCCTGTGCTGAATTACCTAAACTCAACTTGACACAATGAACAGGATGTAGAACTGCTGAGTCACTTAGTTATGCTTCTAGACTTCAAGTTGACACAACATATCAACCATAGCAATCTACCCCTTGCCAACTTGGTAATCAGACACATGTCTTTAAACCAGTTTCCAAATAGAAAGAATATATATATATATTCTATATTCTTATATATATATATATATATATATATATATATATATATAGTACAGGGTCTATAGGGTATTACTACACAGATCAGACTTGTAATGATCCTCTTGTTTTCAGCCTCCCACACACTGGGATGGCAGGTGCCCGCCACCACACCCAGTCTCAATTGCCATCTCAGCATGCCCTGGGGGCAGGGTCAGTGCAGAACACTGGGGCTTGAACCCCAGTTTCTGTGTCTGTTTAAGCAGGTGCTTTAATCTGCTGAGCTATCTGGCCAGCCTTTATTTTTTTTCATTCTTATTATTTCATAACTTGAACATTAATAACCTTTAAAAACTATTAAGTCTATGAACATTATATTTATTACATTAGAACCATAACACTTTGCCCCTGGACCTCCAAAGACTCATACACATCCTTTTATGCAAAAGGCATTTAGTCCTGCAAGAGTTGCCCAAGTCCTAACAGTTTGAGCCTTGCTGATAAGTCCAAATCCCAAGTCTCCTACAGATATAAGGCAAACTCTTAGCTGTAAACCTCTATACAAATGAAAACAAAGTTAAATACTTCTAATATTGAATGGCACAAGATAAACATTTTTATTCAAAAGTTACAAAGAAGGAAATAGAAAGGAAGGGGTCAAAACAAGTCCAAAATCCAGTGTGGCAAACATTAAGTTGTGTAGTTCCATGTCCAGCATCTGAGGTGATCTGTGGCAAATTGTGGGATCCAAAAGGCTTGTGTGGTTCCATACCTATAGCACTTCTGGTAGTTATAGCTCTCACAGCTTCTCTCTTGAGCTGGCTTTGTTTCCTCCTTGTGGGTTTCCTTAGATAATCCATGTTCCTGGATTCTCCAAACTTCTGGGGTCTCCACTGCATCTTTGGCTTCATACTCACAGCTTCACACATTATTCTCTCGGGGCACACTGCCTAGACTCCCAGGCCTTCTGAAATCCAGGTGGAATCCTTCTAAACTCCATAATTCTTACGCTCTGCATATACCTAAAACCAGTGTCACATGGAGCAATAACCAGGCTTTTCTCTCTCTCTTAGTTGTAGGGGTTTAGTGCCTGGATCACTGGGCCCTAGGCATTTTTGTGTGTGTGCACATGTGTGTGTGCATGTGTGCATGTGCGTGTGTGTGTGTGTGTGTGTGTGTGTGTGTGTGTTTGGTACAGGGTCTCACTATACAGTGAAGATCAGACTCATATTGATCTTCCTGTTTTCAGCCTCTCAGCTCTGGGATTATAGAAGTGCACCACCATGCCTGATCTTGGTGGCCTGCTCAGTTTGCCCAGGGGTGGGGCCTGTGTGGCATGAGGTGCCAGAGATTGAACCCTGGTCCCTGTGCTTGCCTAAGCAGGCACTTAATCCACTGAGCTATCTTGTCAGTTGCTGGGCACTAGGACTCCAATTCTGAGGAATAAATTCTCTATGCCACTTCCATTCTGGAACATGGTGTGGCTATCTCCATTCTGGAACATATTTCTCTGCAGCTTTCTCCTTAAAGCAAAGTCTTTCTCCTTTTCAGCTCGGAGGCTGCAAGGGATGGAGACTTGCTGCTTCTTGTGATTCTTTCAGGTCATCTTTTTTATTTTCCTGTTCCTTCTGAGAAATCAAGATCTCTCCAGCTCTATCTTTATAGTACACAGATTTATTGAAACTTCATTTCTGGACAAACTCACATTTTAAATCATCCTACTGGGCTCTCTGTTTTTGATTTTCAACATAAATCTGGCTTAAACCCCCAACAATAGCCATGCCACTGCCTCAACATTAGATTGCCTTGACATCTCCTCTACCAAATTAGTCTACTGCCCTTAATCTCAGTCTCAGGCAAAGTCTCTGAACATGGTCAAAATGAAGACAAACTTTCTGCCAAGCTATAGCACACATCATCTGGAGTCCAGCATCTAGTGTAGTCCTTCCCAGCAGGACTTTCCAACCTCCTGAACCTAGACTTTACCAGTAGGATTTCTTTAAAACAAAACAAAACAAAACAAAACACAACAAAACTTTATTTATTTATTTATGTTATGGCCAGCTCAGCCCAACCTGGAGGTGGGGCTGGAGCAGCATGTGGTACTGGGGATTGAACTGCAGTCCCTGAAGTTGCCTAAGCTTGCCTAAACAGGCGTTTTAGACTACTGAGCTATCTTGCCTACCCATCAGTAGGATTTCTATCAGCCTTCTGGTCTTCTAAGCTCTGACCAGAATCTCCCAGAGCAACATAAAGCATTCTAGCTCTACTCTCTCAGGTGACATCTCCATACCTTTCCAATCTCTTCCTACAAGCCATTTTCAAAGGTTTTTGAATCACATGGTCAGGCATAGTCACAGCAATAACCCCACTTTTGACACCAAATCCTGTCTTGATTACTTTTCTCCAGTGGAGTGAGCATTACCTTCTCATTCCTAAAGTCTCCAGAACATTTATCACGTCTATATTAGGTGGTTGTAGTTTCCCATTGATTTTATTTATTTATTTATTTATTTATTTATTTTAGTACCATGGATCAAACTCAGGACCTTGTGCTTGCCAGGCAGATGCTTATGCCACTGAGCTGTCTCCCCAGCCCTCCAACTGACTTTAATAGCAGGGCATGGTAATACTAAGAGGCACCCTAAGGGAGCTCCTGCACTCCATATATTTTCTTCCTTTCCTCCATTGTGGAGTAGCAGTCCAACTCCCCCTTGACAGTCTGGATCAATCACCCCTCACAACACCATCTCTCCTTGCTTTGCTTGTTTCCTCAGCGGCATGAGCAGACCAGGATGGCCAGGGGGAAATCTTAGCTTCCAGTTCAGTGTATCCTTGTTGTGCTTTCAAGCCTTTCCCTTTCTGGAACTAAGATTTCTAAGACAGCAAAACATAAGGTGGTGGGAGCATAAAGCAAAAATGTTGCTAGTGAATCACTAGGAGTAGCGGTGAGTGGTACCATTCCTACTTTCACCTCTTGATTCCTGAACATATGAATCCTGGCTATGGGAGACACAATATCATTTAGATCAAGATAGTGTTTTCTTTTCCTCTTTTTTTTCTTCTCCTTTGTTTGAGGGGAGGCCCTCCTTTCATTTTTTATTTTGAAACAGGATCTTGCTAAGTTGCTAAATTGACCACACTGGGCTTGACCTTGCCATCTTCCTGCCTTCGGTTCTGGAGTAGCTGGGATCACAGGTGTGTGCCACCTTGCTCAACGCTACCAGAAATTTATTTTATTTTTTTATTTCTTCTTTTTCCTTGTGTGTTTTTTTATGATAGGGTCTTACTGTATAGCTTAGGTGGCACTGAATTAACTATGTAGCCCAGGCTGGCCTCAAACTTGTGGCAATCCTCCTGCTACAACCTCCTGAGTGTTGGAGTTACAGGAATGCACCATCATGCCTGGTTTATTTTTAATTTTTTGAGACATGGTCTCATTATACAGTTCAGGCTGGCCTTGAACTCACTATATAGCCCATGCTGGCCTCAAATTCACAGTGATCTCCCTGCCTCGCACCATACCTGGCTTTACAGGAAATTCAAAGGAAGGATTATTCCCTATCTGTGAACACCAGTTAAGAGAACTAAAAAGGGCTATGGAGGCATCTAAGACTAACAAGAGCAGGCAGGTACCACCACCCCCTGATGAATTAGAAAAGAATGTGCCATAGATTCCAGAAGAGCAGGAGACCAGGGAAAAAAACTCCCAGGTGTACCTCTCCCAGGGTCCCTGCTCTCAGGACTCTACTGTGCCTAAGCCAGCAGACATAAAGTCAGGTGGGAAAGCCCAGAGTGATTTGCTCTGTAGAGGCTGCAATAGATGAAGCACAAGAGGGCAAGAAACACAGAGCAGCCAGCTCAGTCAGGACGTGGGGGGGCAGGAACAGAGGCCAGGACTCACTGGCTCACACTCTGCCTCTTCCACGGCTCCTGCAGCATCACACACTCTTGTATGTGGCCATTGCCTTCCCTGGAGTGCCTTCATCATGGAAGCAAGCCAGCAGTCTCACACAGCGGCTTCCAGGCCAAGCCAAGACTCAAGTCCTTCTCTCCCCAGCTGAGGTGTTCCTTGTTGGGCCAGGGAGGCTGCCAGTGGTTCCCTGGCACAGCAGAGGAGCAGAGCCCTTTGCTTGTGTGCAGAGTGCTCACGTGCCTCCCTTTGCCAGAACTCCTGGTGCCTTCACCAGCAGTGCTGAGGCTGAGGGAGGGCCATGTCATTCCCGGCTGTATGAGGTCAGAATGGTGCCAGACACGAAAGAGACTCACATTAGCCACTCAGTCATGGATCTCAAATGTCCTCCCTTCCTCGGGATGCTGGGCTCTGATTTCATAGAGTGGTTTCCAGAAGCTTCCTTGCCTTCTATTGCAGATAAAGAATGTTGCTACTGGCTTTTCAGTTTGGGCCTTGGAGGAAGATGATGATTGTGATAATATAATAACATATTGGAGGTGCTCAAAACATGCTAGGCATTCTCTCTCTCTCTCTCTCTCTCTCTCTCTCTCTCTCTCTCTCTCTCCATTTTTTCTTTTTCTTTTTCTCTTTTTGAGACAGGGTCTCATTATGCAGCTCAGGCTGGCCTTAAGCTCACTTTTGTAGCCCAGGCTGGTCTCGAACTCACACCAATCCTCCTGCCTCAGCCTCCTGAGTGCTGGGATTACAGGCGTGCGCCACCACACCCAACCATTTTGTCTTTTTGAAACAGGATCTCTCTATGCAGTTCAGACTTGCCTTGAACTCATTTTGTAGCCAAGGCTGGTCTCGAGCTCAGAATGATCCTTCCGCCTCAGCATCCCAAGCATTAGGATCACAGGCCAAACTGGGCAAGAAGCATTTTCTGTGCATTGTTTTGTTTGATGCAATGTATTGGATACCTCTGGAACAAATCCTGGTGCTGCCTCACTCCAGCTCTACACAGGCTGCAAGCAGCCCACACAGGAGCACCCTCATGGTGTCTTGCCTCAGGCAGTGCCCCAGTGTGCCCTCCCTCGCTTTGGGATTCCTCTGGTGCTTGTGCTCCATGCCTGGCTTTTACATTACCCAGGTGGTTCTGAGAGATTGGATATTCACATGCGTGTGGCAATGGTCAGCTGCGTCATGCAAACTTGGCATGGCTGCCCAGCCCTCCCTGTTTCACTGCTTCCCCTTAGGTTCATATTCCAACATCACTGATGTAGTCTATGTAGTCTTTTGTCCTATGCTCTGCCTTCGGGGAGCCCAGGCTAACCCAATCTTTATAGTAGCCATGACAGAGATATTCTGTTTGTTATTGTCCTTGGAAACAGGATTCTTACCTTGTAGCTCAAACTGACCTTGAACTCCTTTTATTTTTATTTTTATCTTTTTGATACAGGGTCTCCCTACTCAATTTGGACTCACAGTGATCCTCCTGTCTCAGCCTCCCTAGTGCTGGGACTGCAGGTGTGTGCCACCACAACTGTGTCTGAGGCCAGCACGGCATGCCTGGGGTTCTTTGTGTGTGTGTGTGTGTGCGCGTGCGCAGGGTCTCGCTATGCAGCTCTGACTCATAGTGATTCTCCTGTTTCCTGCCTCCCAAGTTCTGGGATTACAAGCGTGCACCACCACACCCGGACTCCATCATCTGCTTAGCATGCCCAAGAGCAGGGCCAGCGTGGCAGGTGGGGCCAAGGAATTGAACCCTGGCTGGCCCCTGCACTTCCCTAAGCAAGCACTTAGTCCATTGAGCTATATCATCTGCCCTATGCCTGGGGTTCTGAAGCTGGCACGGCATTTGATACCAGGGATCAAACTTGGGACCTTGCACTAGCCAGGCAAGTGCTTATGCCTCTGAGCTATCTCCCCAGCTCATGACCTTGAACTCCGGGCTCTCCTGTCTCAGCCTCCTGACATGCACTACCATGCCTCCTCACATAAGTATTCTCTCAGGTTCTCAGGGGGAAGAGACTGAGACTGGGAGAAGTTCACTAGTTTGCCACAATGTTATAGTGGATAGAGGACGAGCTGTGGGAAATGCTGCTGTTAGAGAGTGGGAGAAAGTTTGCGAGTGACTGGTACTAGATCCAGACTTTGTGGCCTATGTCCAGTGTGCTACCCATTATCTCTCAGCTGGTGTAAAATGAGGACAGAACTGCCCCACCTGCAGGACCTTAGTGCAGATCAGAGATCACAAAAGGAAAAATCTACTGTGCTAGGTGAAGTGTTTTGGGGTGTTAATATTTTTCAACCCTGCCTCTACGAGGCAGGCGATTTTAGAGCTCAGGGTTGCAGCTAAGATGAATTCGGCCTGAACATGAAGTGATTTGTCTTAAGTCACACAGCAGCAATTGACAGAACCAAGAGGAGGCCTGCAAGCCTGTGTGGAGTCTACAGTCATGGCTTTCCCAGGACCGATCTCATAAGAGGCATCTAGTGAACAAGAATGATTTTCCTAAGCTTGCTAGGAAGACAGCCACCATTTCCTTATTCCTTTTCCAGCTGATTAGCTCTGCCTTCTCTCTGCTCTGTGATCCTAGTTCCAGGTCATGAAGGCCAGCAGCGCTGCTGCTCTCTCTTCAGGCAGAGATGGCTGGAGGAGACCTTCAGTCTCTGCCTGGCTCCGGGAGCGGGTGGCTTCTCACGCCTGTTTTCCACGCAGGAGAGAGACCGCTTTGTCAGGATTCACAGCTCCGCCCTCAGTGTCCTGCTTTGCCTGAGAGCTTGGGGCCCCATTCCGACCTCCCTCTGCTTCCCAGCGGCACTGAAGAGTTTCCCAGCCTCCCTCATTTCCTCCCTGGGGCTTCTGGTCTGCTCAGCCCCAGGCCTAGTCCTGCCCGCATCCAGGCTCACCCTATAGGCTGAGCTCCAGCCCAGCTGCTGGAAAGTGGGGCTGGGTCAGCCAGTGAGGGGCAAGCCTCAGCATCTGGAGCCAATCCGGTAGCTGTTGGGTGGGTAGAATGGGTGAGTGGAATCAGGAAGGAAACGTATAGGTGGAGATGGATAGATTGAGTGCCCTTCATTTGACAAACAGGGTTTAGTACCTAGTGTTGCTGTGTGCTTAGTTCTGCCACTGCCCCAAATTCTTTTTGTTGTTGTTTTTTTTAAAAAAAGAGTTTTTGTTTTTTCATTCACACAAGTATTGCTAAAATGATGTCTTTTTTTTTTTTTTTTTGAGGTACCCAGGATTGAACTCTAGGCCTTCTGCTTGTCAGGCAGCTGCTTAGCTATCCCCACCAGCCCTTTTCTGGTCTTCTTGAGACAAGGTCTTCATCTGCAGTTCAGACTGGCCTAGAGTTCACTTTATAGCTCAAATTGATCTCAAACTTGCAGCAATCCTCCTGCCTCAGCCTCCAGAGTGCTGGGATTACAGATATAATCCACATCCTGCCCCTAAATTCTTTTATCTGCATGATCCACCCTTGCTGCAGGTCTCTAGATGTTGTGATTTATGACTTACAAAAGGAAACTGAGGTCCGAAGAAGTTATCAGGTTTAACTTAAGCCACATGGAATTGACCACCAAGTTTTTTTTTTTTTAATGTATTTGATACAGGATCTCATTACACAGTTTGGACTCCTAGTGATCCTCTTGTTTTCAGCCTCCCCAGCGCTGGGATTACAGGCCTGCGTCAGTGATCCACTCACTGTGCTCAGGGGCAGGACGGCGCGGCATGCGGTGCCAAGATTGAACCTAGGTCCCTGGCTTTTAGTCTGCTGAGCTATCTCCCTGGTCCTCCACCAGGGATTTGAGCTTAGTGTAATCTGCTTTTCTTGTAAACCCAGGAGATGGCGAAAGAGCTAAACTGAGAAATCTCAGGAGGATGGAACAACCCAAAGAGCAAAGAGGCCCAGGGCTGTGATTATGTGTGTTTGGTGTCTCCCATGGAGCCCACCACCAGGTGCAGGGGTCAGGGCTGCCCTGGGGCCTCAGACGAGGCGGCACAGAAGGATGGGGTGACAGACAACAGGCGCCCTCCCTGAACAAAGACTGGGTAGGAGGTGGCCTGTGTCTCTCACCCCGCCTTCCCTAGCGCCTGCCAGGCCGCGACGACCACAGAAGGCAGCAAGGTGGGCGGAGGAGCAGGGCCGGGCTCCGCTAGGTGCTGCCTCCCTGCTGCTTCGGCTCGGCCGCCTGGCCCTGGGGACCGGATGCATCGCGGGAGGTGAGTCGGGCCGGGTGGAGCAGCCTGAGACTCAAACTTAGCTGCTTTGTCTGGCCCTACCTGGTTGTCACCCCTCGCCCTCTCTCCTCCCTCGGGAAGAGGATGGGGGAACCTAGCCAAGGTGGGGGCTCGGGAGAGGGGAGGGGAAGGGAAGGGGAAGAGCTCCTCCATCCCTCAAGGGCTCTGGCATCTGAGAGTCTGAAGTTAAATTATTTGTCATGGGAAAGCAGAGAAAGGGAACTTGCTGTAGAGTCGAAGTGGAGCCTTTCCGTCCCTCCCCGCAGGGCCGCGCGAGGAAAGGGGGAAAGGCGGGAGGGGAGCCGGAGTCGGGGAGAGTGCCATAGGAGCTGTGGGGTTAAGAAACCCTTTCGGAGAAGGGTCCCGGTTCTCACGCTGGGCTGCAGGAGGAGCTCCCACGCCCCTGGTCTCAATCTGCGGCTGGAGCTGTAGTGGGGGTGGGGGTGGGAGTTGGGGTCCTGGTGGTGCAGGCCCCCGGGGCAGAGGGCAGAGATCCAGCTCAACTGAGGGGTCCAGAGTCAGGGGATCCAGGTCTTTGCCTTGGAGCGCCCTCCTGTGGCTGGGGAGGAATGCGGCACAGATGCAGGTGTGGACTGGAGCAGTAACCCGCACCTCGGGCGCTGGTGGTGTAGACGGGGCGCTAGTGGTGTGAGCTGAGGTGCCGAGCACTCCTGTGGCGGTGGAAATACGAGTCCGCAGGGGCCCTGTCCTGTGTGATTTAGAAAGGTCTCACTATGAGGAAAGGTCTGAAGCCAGCTGGGAGAAAACTAGAGGAGGGGTGGCTTAGGGCACCTGGAAGGCATTAGAGACTGATGGGGTGAGGAGGGTGCACAAGAGGGGTGCAGAGTTGCACATGGCTTAGATAATTGGGTCCGTGGGACACCAAGCCAAAGTACGTGGGCAAAGCAGATTTGGGGCTAGAGCCCCCTCTCCTTGATGGTGGCTAGGCTGGCAGGAGCAGCCTTGTTTCCCTGCTTCTTGGTCACAGGGTCAGTGAGAAGCCCTCCAGGCAACCCCCAGCCCCCCAAGGCTGGCCTCTGCTGAACTGCTGCATGGGAAAGGCCACTCCTCTCCCTGGGCCTCTGGCTTTAACCTTCTCAAGGCCCTCCGCTGCCCCCATCCCCACCCAAGGTGTCTGTGGGGAGTGACCTCTGGGATCTACTTGCCCCACCTTCATATTACTGTCCTAGCTCAGGGTAGCAGGATGGAGGTGAGAAGGTGACACTGGCCCTTCTCCAGCCCCAGCTTGAACTCAGATGTCCTCGTTTCTCTCATTCAGTGTCATCCAGACCAGGAACAGCCTGTCTTCCCTGGGCCTGGGTGCTGGAAGCTGATAGAGGCTCTGCCAGCACTCACCCAAACCCTTTAGGAAATGCGGTCAGGTCTCAAGTTCTAGAGCCCCCTACTTACCCATGTAGAGCCCCAGACCCATGGCCACAGACCTAGGCAGCAGTGGTCAGGCTGGAGGTAGATGGGGGTAAGCACTGTCCTTCCCTGTGCTGCTTGTGCCATAGTCATGCCCTTGCTGACAGGTATAGAAGTGGGGATGGGGTTACCCTCCCTGCATGTCAGCCTGTGCTGGCTTCTAGGTTCTCCCAGCATGACATGTCAGGGCCACATCAGATTCCTAGGCCACTGCTCACTCTGCAGGATGGATGATCTTGGTCTTTTTTTTTTTTTTTTGTCTTTTTGAGACAGGGTCTCATTATGCAATTCAGGCTGGCCTCAAACTCCCACTGATCCTCCTGCCTCAGCCTCCCAAGTACTGGGATTAGGCATGCGCCACCATGCCCGGCTCTGGTCTTCTTATAACAGGGGTCTTCATGGAGTCAGTCAGGGAGACCCTGGTCTGGGTACTGCTCTGTGTCCCTACAGGTCAAAGACCCTGGGGCTCACACTGATGAGAAGAAAGCTGCTCTGGACCACTTGTGTCTATATAGGGCTTCCTTACCTACTCACATGCCCTGCTCCAGCTTTCAACTGTCACAGATCTAGTTGGGTGGCACACATCTGTAATCCCAGCACTCAGGAGGCTGAGGCAGGAGGATTGCTGAGAGTTTGAGACCAGCCTGGGTTACATAGTGAATTCAAGGATATCTTGAACTACAGGGTGAGACCCTGTCTCAAAAATAACAAAACAAAACAAGTCAACAAAACCTGAGACCATGTCCCCTTTCCTGGATGGTAGAATACAGCATGACCCTCCTTGCATGGTTCAGAAGACAGAAGTAGTCCTTGTCCTCTGGTGGATTCTTGTGCCCTTCAGGTGGGGCTGTTCTCAGTGAGCCACCTGGGCTAGCTGACACCTATGACTACCAGCACCAGGCACCTGCCAGTTCCTCAGGCCTGGGTGGCAGCCCCCAGAAACAGTGGCACCCCTTGGAGGAACAGCTGGAGCAGCTGGAAGCTGAGGTGACCATACTCAGAGAGCAGGTACCACAGATGCAGGGCTGCATGTTGAGGCTGGCTGAGCTTTTGTATGCTAGGAGGAGAGGAGAGGGTTTGAGGGGCCGCAGGGACTGTAAAATAATTTCATTTTTAAAGCACACAGAGAAGGTCTCACCTGAACAGTCCTTAACATCCATTCTGTCATGAGTGAAGAATATTCGGGCATTTGTTGTCAGTCTGATTTTCCATGCCCTTTCATGATGGAAACCCTACTCTGTATAAGGCACTAGGTGGGGATGGGTCCCTTTCTGCCCAAGGATGAACTTGTGCTCCCTGAGAACTATTTGAAGTGGATGTTGATGCAGAGAGACCCACCTCTTCTGGTGGGAACTCCCTACCCTCCTTCAGTTTTTGCACCTCATAAATCCACGCAAAATGGTGGGGAAGGCTGAGCTGTAGCCCTACCTCTTCCCCAGAACCTGCGGGACCTGCAGGCCATGGTGAGGTGACTGGAGACCTGTGAATGCTGCCCCACCTCTACCCAGTGCTGGGGGCTGGAGCGCGCCTGGCCTGAGGGTGCTTCCTGGGAACCAGATGCCTGTATCTCCTGCATCTGCCAGAATGGGATGGCGCGCAGTAGCCCTCAGCCTGACCTGCCTCACTGCCAGGGTTAGTGCCACCCAGTCGCCTGATGGGCCACTTCGGGGTCTGGAGATGACACTGGGGCCTGAGTGCCACGCTGTCTCTTCCTCAGGCTGAAGCCACAATGGTCAAGTGTATGGCAATGGAGAGACCTTCTCCTCAGATACCTGCACCACCTGCCGCTGCCTGGTGAGTCTCCATGACTCACCCGGTATCCCATGCCTGCCCCTCTCCCCTCCCTCCAGCTGCCTGCTACTAAGAGCTGTGATAAGATCTTTTTTGGGTGGGGAGGGTTCTGGAACTCAGGACCAGAAGTCCTGCCTTGTCAGGCAGGCACTGAGCTATCGCCAGCCTCGTTATTGGATTTTGAATGATAGGTCTACCCACCCTTTCCCCCAACCTTGCCCCTAGTGGCCATGGGCTAATTTTTATGGACTTTCTAAAGTGCACCCCACCTCCAGAGGCCCTAAGCCCCCCAGTCTGGCCCTGGAAGACAGTGATATGGAGGGCAGAGGATGTAGGCACTGTCTTCTTCCCTCAAGCCCCCACTTTTGTGACCGGTGCTGTTCTCACCTCATGCTATCACCATCTCCCATTTCCCCTTGCCCACTTTCTGTCACTTGTCCCACAGCCTTTCCTTCTGGCCTTTTCTTTCTCACTCCTCAACTGAGAAAGCCTTGCTTTTCTTCCCAGGATCTCTACATGCTGGGGAAGTTGCTGGTACCTGGAAAAGAGGGTACCCCAGGGATCAAGGGCTTCAGGAAGGATGGGGTAGAGTGGGACAGCTCATTTCTGCCTGTGGGCTAGGGTAGCCCACTTACCTGCTGCTTCTGGAAAAGTCTTTGCCTGAAGTCTGGAATGCCCTACAGTCAACATAGCCCACTTCCACAGGAAGGGGCCGTCACCTGCACCCAGAAGCCATGCCCAGGGGCACCCTGCCATGAGTCTGAAGTGCGCTGCCCACACTGTGAGCCAGGTCAGCCTGCTACTGGCCTGGCCCCTCTTCTGCTCATGCTTTAGGGGACCTGGGAGTGGGGGAGTGGGAGAATCCCATACCATGCTGGGGAAGTGCAGAGCCAATGCTGAGCCAGCAAATGCCTGCGACCCCTCAAGAGGTATCTGGTCTAGTTGAGAAGCTAAATTTATAGCTAATCTAACACAAGATTTAAAATCCAAAGAACAGATTAAGACATGCAGAAGGCAGTATGTGCTTTGCCAGAGGAGGGAATAGGAGGGCAGGGGTGCCCATCTGAGCAGCCAGTCAGTGGGGGAGGCCTCCTGGGCCAGGAGACATTTGAGCTGGATCTTCAAGGGAAGGTGAGATTTCACCAGGAGGAGTCATACTTGGGGTTCCCTTGTGAACAGGAACCAGGCACAGAGAAGTATGTTCCAGGAATCAGTTCAGGAAGGCCAGTGCAGACAAGCTGTGCTAGGCCCTGAGGTTGGGCCTTCTTTGCGGGCAGTAGGGAACGATTACAGGCTGAAGAGCCACAGTGTGGCACACTAATAGAATGTTCAGGAAGATTCAGTTGACGTGGGCTGGATGCAGACAGACCAGCTGGGGGCTTTATAGCCATTGTGTAGGCCGGAGCCAGGAATGGAAGGAGGCTGCTGGGGGAGGTCTGTCTTTCTTTCTTTCCTTCTTTTCTTTCTTTCTTTCTTTCTTTCTTTCTTTCTTTCTTTCTTTCTTTCTTTCTTTCTTTCTTTCTTTCCTTCCTTCCTTCCTTCCTTCCTTCCTTCCTTCCTTCTCTCTCTCTCTCTCTCTGTCTCTCTTTCTTTCTTAGTACAGGCTCTACAGGGTGTCACTACGCAGATTGGACTTATAGTTATCCTTCCTGTTTTTCAACCTTTCAACTGCTGGGATTACAGGCATGTACTACCATGCCCAGTCTCAGCGTTCTCTGGGGGTGGGCTGGAATGGCAATCCTGGGATCAAGCCCCAGACCCCTGTGTCTGCCTAAGCAGGCATTTTAATCTGCTGAGCTATCTGGCTGGCCCTGGGGGAGGTGTTTCTAAAGAATAGCCTGGAGGTAGTGATTGGTTGGACCCCTGGCGTAATGGTGGCCTTTAATAATAATAATAAAAATACTCCTTTCAAGACACTGTATTCCTACCTGTTATGAAATAAATATATTGAGGAGTCAGGCACAGCGGTGTGTGTCCCTAATCCTAGAACTTGGGAGGTGGAGCAGGAAGACTGGCACAAATTTAAGGCCAACCTGGGCTACAGAGTGAGTTCAAGGCCAGCCTCAACTGTATGGCAAGACCCTGTCTTAATTAAGTAAGTAAATAAATGTTTACTTTAGAGTTAGAGACTTGATTGTTATCTGTTGGAAAACTATAATAAATATAAAACTCTGATAGCTGGGTCATGAATGGTGCCACTGTGATGGGGGTCTGGTTTTGCAGGCTGCCCTGAGGGCCACAGATCAGGGGAAACATGGCATCCAGAGCCCTATGTCACCTGCACCTGCCAGGTAAGAGAATGAGGACCTGATCCCAGCCACCACCTGCATCCCTGCTGCCCCAGGCCTGACCGTACCTATTGTAATCTGGAGCCAGACTCAGCTGGTGCCTCCACCCACAGGCTGATGGCTGGAGCCTGCTAGGCCACAAAGCTCACAGAGTAGCCCAGCTTGGGCAGCAGGGAGGGATGGAAGTGGAGCTCAGTGTCTGCTCCTCAGGCTGGAACTGTGCAGTGCCAGGGGACCTTGTGCTCTGAGCTCAACTGTCTGGAGAGCTATACCCCACCTGGCGAGTGCTGCCCTGTCTGCCAGCCAGGCGATCTCCCACTCTGCCCTCCCCTCCATCACCTTCGCCCCAGGGGATCCAGTTCCCACTTGGGGTCATACCATCCCTTAGGGATGCCTACCCCTGCTCTCTAGTGATCTACTTGTCACCCTGGTAACCCTCCACAGGCTGCAAGTATGAGGGGCAACTTTATGAAGAGGGGGCCAGCTTCCTGTCCATCTCCAACCCTTGTCTCCAATGTTCCTGCCTGGTGGGTTCTCTGCCACCATTGCTGAGGCCCCAGACTGGGCCAGGCCAGCCACTCTTTTATAATACGCCTCATGAGAGCTGGGGCCAGGGAGGTCTTCCCTCCATCCCTGCCTGATTCCTGCCTGCCCCACAACCTCTGGGAGACCTGAGGGCAGCTACAGCTATTTGTATGTTGCAGAGGAACCTGGTTCACTGTGTGCCTATGAAGTACCCACCCAGTCCCTGCCCTGAGCCAGTTCCGAGGCCTGGGCACTGCTGCCCAGCCTGCCAAGGTGAGAATCCCTGGCCTTTCCCTCATGGAGCCCCTGGCAGGTACTCATGTCATTTCTTCACTGCCACAGCTCATCCTGCTGGCCTCTGATTTGGTTTGGGATTGAGGGGAGGCATACCTGTTGTGGTTTGTATCTAGTTGTCCTCCCAAAGCCTCATACAAATCATGGGGTTCTCAAGTGCTGGGCTCAAGGGGTGGAGCTTGAAGGGCGTGGCCAAGAGAGGCTCCTGACAGCAGCGCTGTCAGAGTGCCCCCCATGCCCCCCCCCCCCCCCCCCCCCCCCCCCCCCCCGCCGCAGGTGTCCGATCCTCTTGGACATGGCAGCGCCCCAGCCCCTCCTCCAGTCCCTGTAAAGCGAGGGCAGCATCTTAAAACCTCCAAGAACTGTGAGCTAAATAAACCTTTCCTCCCCTAAGCTCGTGTGTCGGGTATTTGTCCCACCAACGACAGAACAGTAACTAAAACAGAATTTGATACCAGGAGAGTAGGGTCGTTGCTGTGGCTATACCTAACCATGTGGATAACGAGGTTTTGGGAATGGCTTATGGGAAGAAATAGGAAAGGTTTGGAGATGTCGCCTATGAGTAAAGCACTGGAACAGTTTTGGCACTTCTGCAGGGGAGGTTTTGGTCAGAGCTCAGACCAGAAGACTGATAGAAAGCCAACCTAAAAAGACCAGGCTGGGGAAGTTTCTGCTGAGAAGAAGGACTGCATTGGCTGTTGGTGTCCGGATCATTTGTGTTTTGGCTTGGCCCAAACTTTGGCAGAATTTTGCCCGTGTCCAGAGACTTTGCCTGAGACTGAAATTAAACATGGAGGACTCATGAATCTTTCAAAGGAAATTTCAAAGCAGTCAAATATTGGGGCAGTGGCATGGTTATTGCTGGGGACTCTTAGTCAGATTTATGGTGAGAATGAAGAGCAAAGAGCCCAGCAGAATGATTTAAAGTGTTGTGAATTTGGCCAGAAAGAAAGCGCCAGGGAAGCTGTGGGCTGCAAAGATGGAGCTGAGATGTCCATTGCCCAGGAGGAACAGGAGAACAGAAAAGATGTCCTGAGGGCATCACAGGAGCTGGCAGTTTCTCACCCTTGATGGCCTCAGAATAGCAAGGGCGAGGGCCTTTGCTCTGAGGAGAAAGTCGCAGAGCCCCATGTCCCAGAATGGAGGCAGCGGCCACACCAGGTTCCAGAATGGAGGCAGCGGCCACAGCAGACTACAGAATGGCACCAGTGTGGAGAATTTGTCCAGAAATCCAGGTACTTGACTCCTACAGCTAAGAGAGAAGGAAGCCTGGCTACTGCTCCAGCTGGCAGCAGCAGACCTTGGCATCATCCATGTGGCACTGGTTTTAGGTGCATGCAGAGTGCAGTAATTCTGAGGTTAAGAAGGCTTCCACCTCGATTTCAGAAGAAGTCCTGGGAGGCCAGGCAGTGTGCCCTGGGGAGGGCAATGTGTGAAGCTGTGAGTGAGAAGCCTACTCCGTGGAAACCCCAGAAGTTTGGAAAAGCCAGGAACGTGGATCATCAAAGGAAAACTGCACAGAGGGATCATAGCCGGCCTAAGAGAGAAGCTATGGGAGCTACCACCAAGAGGGTGGTAGCCATAGGGGTGGAGCCACATGCAGCTCACAGTTTGCCAGAGATTGCTTTGGATGTTCCACATGGAACTATAGGACTTGATGTTTGCCCTGCTGGATTTTGGACTTGTTTTGGCCCCAGTGATTTGAGTCCTCCTGTGTATACCTTTTGGAAGGGCAGTGTTTATCTTCTGACTTTGAATGTTTGTGTATGTAATTTTTCATTTGTGCAGGTGCTCACAGTTGAGAGTTTGCCTTGGATCTTGGAGGAAACTTGGGACTTGGACTTCTCAGCAATGCTGAAACTGTTGGGACTTTGGCAACTCTTAGAGATGGACTAAATTGCCTTCTGCAGAAAGGGATGTACATGAATCTTTGGGGGTCCAGAGGCAGAATGTTGTGGTTTGTATCTAGTTGTCCCCCCAAAACCTCATGTAAATCATGAGGCTGTCAAGCCCACCCCCTGCTGGAGGGGCGTGGCTTTAGGGGGCGTGGCCAACAGAGGCTCCAACCGTTAAACTGACAACACGTGCTGTTAGAGTGCCCTCCCCACAGGTGTCAGATTCTCCTGGTCAGGGCAGCGCCCCAGCCCCTCCTCCAGTCCCTATAAAGTGGGGGCAGCATCTTGAAACCTCCAGGAACAGTGAGCTAAATAAACCTTTCCTCCCCTAAGCTTGTGTGGTGGGTATTTGTCCCAGCAATCACAGAATAGTAACTAAAACACCTGTCTAAGCCTATGCTAGAGCTGCAATGCCTAAGTTCAAATTTGCCACTGTCACTTAGTGATTGTTGACTCTAAGTCATTCTGTGCCTCCGTTTCCTCATTTCTTAAATGCATATAATGATACTCTAGACCTCACAATGCTGGGTGATATGGCCAATATTGCCTGCTTTCAGCATGCGAACACCAAAGATAAGGGGACTAGGAATGACCACTAGAGGGTGACCTTGAGTCACACCAGTACCAAGGAACTAATGTCAATCAGGAATAAAAGCAGAGGCCAGGTGATGAGAAAACTCAGAAGGCCATCTAACTCAGCTGGGCCCAGGAAGGAAACAACCCCAGAGGCAGTGGATGCTGAGGAGACTCTTATGATAAAGAGCAGTTAGCTGGGTGATACTCAAAGCAGAGGACATTGCAGGAAGGGGAGCAATGTGAGCAAAGGCTTGGGCCAAATGCTAAAAGGAGAGACTCAGAGCAACCCCTGGAGCTGGGCAGGTGAGTATGGCCACACTATGGAGGAATGCCACGGGGAGCTGGCTGCCTCTGGGGCCTCACTCTTAGTAGGCAGAGGCTTAGCCTGGTCTGGCAAAGGCATCTGGAGAGCCTTGGGCCCCCTCCCACCAGGCCTTCTCTGTACCCAGCCTCAGACTGCACAGACGATGGTGTTCACAGGGACCATGGCCAAAAGTGGATGACGCCTGGGGACCCCTGCCACATCTTCCGGTGCCTGGTGAGTCTTGTCACTCACTGCATCCTGCCCTTGGATTTGCTGGCTTCATAACCTCATTCTGGCAAATGCATCTGTGGGCAGTGGGAGGGGACAGAGACAGAGAAGACAGAATCCTGGGTGCTGTAAGCACCGGGCTTGGCGTGCTCAGCCGCACACACTCTGAGCCCAGGAGTGTGCAGCAGGTTTGTGATCCAAGCTCAAGGAAGTAGGAGAGACAGTGGGATATGATGGCAGTAAAAGCGCCAGGGAGCTTGTCTTGGGACGTCCAGCCGGGTGGACAGCAATACTCATGGCCACTAGCCTTGGAATATGGTAGACAGAAGTAAGATGTGCATAAGCATGCAATCACACCAATTTCAAAGGCGTAGGAGGAACCAAGAGATGTAAATACCTTATTAATGTCCTGCATTGGTTACTGTATATGTTGAAATAATATTTTGGATCTACTGGGCAAATGAAATATATTATTATGTTAGTTACTTTTTACTTGTTGCTGGGACAAATACTGACACTCAAAATGAAGGAAGGAAAGGTTTATTTAGCTCACAGTTGTTGGAAGTTTCAGTCCATATTCAGCTGGCCCAAGGCTGAGTGGAACAGGGCAGAGAGCATCCAGTTCATGGCAGTGGAACAGCAAGGATCACAACAGAGGCAACTGACCAACCAGGGCTCCAGAGAGCAACAGCCAACATCTGTGTCTCTGTCTCTCTTTATATTACATTCAGGCTCTCCACCTTAGGCCACACCAATAATCCCAGCTATACTCAGACCAGTAATCCCATCAGTACCAAAATACATAATCCCAGTGGATCAAGAGTCAAGTAATCCCAGCAGTCCTCAGACCCATAGTCCCATCAGTACTAAAACACATAATCCCAGTGGATCATGACTCGAGTCTCAAACTCTAGAAGTCCCCACCCCATGATTGCATGAGGCTTTGGGGGACAACTAGACATAAACCATAACAATTACTAAAACTTTTTGTAGGATTAAATCCAGGGCTTCACATATATTAGGTAATCACTCAACCACTGAGCTATATCCCAGTACTTTTTAAAATGTAATTTTGAATCCTTGGTCCTGCATGCCATGCTAGCCCCACCCCCGGGGTGTGCTGAGATAGTGATTGAGACTGGGCATGGTGGCACATGCCTGTAATCCCAGCCCTTGGGAGGCTGAAAAATAGGAGGATCACTATGAGTCATATCTATGTAGTGAGATCCTATAGACCCTGTACTAAATACATTTTAAAAATAAATAAAAATAATTTTTTTTTTAATGTTATGGCCAGCTCAGCCTGCCCTGGGGGTGGGGCTGACACAGCATGTGGTGCCAGGGATCGAACTACAGTCCCTGCGGCTGCCTAAGCAGGCGCTTTAGGCCACTGAGCTATCTTGCTGCACCTTTCCCATGTGTTGGCATTGTTTGGCTCTTTGTGTGTAGGGTTTAAAGTTCCCCTTGTTACAAGTATGCGAGTCCTGTTGGATGAGGGACTCACCTACTCTAGTGTGACCTCATCTCAACTAATTACATCTGCAGCAGATGTATTTCCAAATAAGGTCATATCCTGAGGTGCTAGGGGCCAGGACTTTAAAATAAGAAGTGTGTGTGTGTGTGGGGGGGGTGCAACTCACCCATAACAACACCCAGTGCTCAAAAGGGTGGGACTCTGATGCTGTTTCTGCCATTTGCCTGAATCCAGACAGCCACTCCCCTGTCACCACTATCAGGAGGGCCACATCCAGTGCTGCCAGCAAGAATGTGCCAGCCTCTGCCCATACCCAGCCTGGCCCCTCCCAGGCACCTGCTGCCCGGCGTGGGATGGTGAGTCAGTGGGTGGAACAGGGTTCCAGATGGACCTTGGCTCAGCCTAGGCTTCCTATAGAGGCCAGGAGTGAGGCAGCGAGGCCCCTGAGGACAGCCTGCACTCCTCTTCCCAACAGGCTGTTTTCTAAATGGGTCGGAGCACTGCAGTGGGGAGCCTGCGGGCTCCAGGGATCCCTGCTCTCGCCGCCGCTGCTGTATTGGGAGTGTGGCTTCCCGGCAGGACTGGCCTGGCTTCTGGGCCTACTTGCCACCTGCTGACCGTACCCTGTGGGCAGAATGAGAGCATCCAGTGTGAGCCTCTGCCCTGCCCACCTGTGCCCTGCAGACTCTTAGGCAGGATCTCTGGGCAGTGCTGCCCAGTCTGTGATGATGAGTGGAAGCTGTGGCTGTTGCCAAGGGGCAGGTGCTGGCTGCAGAGGGCCTCTGAGTGGTGATGGGCTTGGCTTCTTTGCACCTAAGCTGCTGTCCCCATGAGTGAGTCCATGCTCAGGAAAAAGTAGGGCCTGGTGGGAGCTATACTTCTGTGGTGTAAAGAGGGGCTGGATACCTCAGGTGCCAGCTCTACTCCCCACCCCCAACCAACTGTCCTCCCATCCAGGATGCCAGTACCAGGGACCCCAGTATCAGAGCCAGGAGACCTTCAGGTTCCAGGAGAGTGGCCGCTGTGTCTGCTGCTCCTGCCAGGTGGGCAGTCCCACCATCTCCCACCCGCTCTGTCTTGCTCCTAAGGGTCTCTCACCTGGCTTCCCTCCTAGGCTCGTGAGGTCTCCTGTGAGGAACAGGAGTGCCCAGTCACCCCCTGTGCCCCATCTGGCTCTGGCCCCAGGCTCTGCCCAGGTGAGTGGTGCTGGGTGGGTATATGAGAGGAGGCTGTTCCTTTGCAGCAACGAGGAAAGTTCAGGTGGTCCAGAGGCTCCAGGAGGATGGAAACCGGGGACTCTGAGGACTAGAAAAGACAGGATAGGTGGCAAGTGTCCCAGCTGCCATGGCGACAACTCTCTCAACTGCAGCTTGTGCACTCCATAGAGAGGAGTTTCCTGAAGGGGTCCAGTGGGAGCCCGACAATTAGCCCTGTACTGCCTGTTCCTGATAAGATGGGGTACCAGCCTGTGGGCCTGTGCTCTGCTCTACAGCCCCCTGCCAACATTCCACCCGGCTACCCGGTGAGTGCCCCAGCCCCTCCTTGGTTTTCTTCCCCTGCTTCACCCTGCCTACCCGACCAGCCCACCCCACTCAGGTGCCTGCTGCCCCCACTGTGAAAGCTGCGCCTACCATGGCCATGTGTACACCAATGGGCAGAACTTCACAGACACGGACAACCCTTGTTATGCCTGCCACTGCGAAGTAAGATGCCTCTCCGGCTTGCCATTGCCCTGCCAAGCCCCTCATGGGGCTACCCCACAGCCTCTCCCTCTTCTCAGTGAGGGACTGCGAAGTGTTCTATGGTCAACTGCCCTCCCACCACCTGTGCCAGGCCCCAGAGTTGAGCTGGGGGCCAGTGCTGCCCCAGGTGTCCAGGTATTGCTCACTTCCAACGGGCCTGTTGCAGATCAGATGGTCCCACCCAACAAAGAATTCTCTGGTACTCATGAGGAATAGGCGGGAGGAGAGGAGAAATTTGTTGTGCCTTCCCTCCTGCTCTGTATTTCTTCTTCCAAGTCCTTGGTTCTCAGGTACGATCACACTGTCACTTGGGGGACACAGTTCAGGCTCCACGTCTGCATCTGCATGTAAAGGATGAGTGCTGGGGGGTCACAAGCCAGGGCACACAGACTCTTCATGACACCCCAGCACACACACACACACACACACACACACACACACACACACGTGTGCTCAGGGCCACAGCGTCTGCACATACTGTACACAACCCTCTCCTTCCATGGACTCAGATTCCAAGCCAGCACATCCTGATGGCTTTGGACTTCCCCAAAGGAGGGGCTGTCACCATTCCTCCCATTCCCACCCCTGCTGCTCAGACTGCATCCTGGAGTAGCAGGTGTTTATGGATGGCCCGCGTTGCTCCCACCCTGGAGACCCCTGCCAAGAATGCCACTGTCGGGAAGACCAGGCCCGCTGCCAGCCTTGTGCCTGCCCCTGGGCTCTCTGTGCCCGCCCACTGCCTGAGACCTGCTGCCAGAGTGACTGCAGTGGTGAGGAGAGGCGGGGAGGGTGCTGCTCAGCTCAGGCCACAGGGGTTCTCCTTGAGCCTAGATCTGCCGCCTCCCTCAGGCTGAGCCTATGGTGGGAAAGAGTACCCCAACAGAGCTGACTGCCCCCACCCCTCGAACCCCTGCTGCCTGTGTCACTGTCTGGTGAATGCGCCCTGGAGGAGCCCATGGAGGGTGTCAGGGAGGGCGAGCTTGGGGTGGCCTGGAAAGGCCCACTGGATAGGGTGGGAGGGCCGGAGACCTCGGCCTTGTCCTTCTAATCCGTTGCGGCTTTGTCCCTCCACCCCCTCCGCAGAGCAGCAACGTGCAGTGCCTGGCCCGCCGCTGCCCTCTGCTGCCTGTCCCGAGCCGGTGCCGCCCCCGGAAGGCTGCTGCCCGCAGTGCCCGGGTAGGAGCCGCTGCACGCAGGCGCTGCTCCTCCTGCCTCTGGGTCCTCTCTGACCCCCTCTTCCCTGCAGCCACCCCTGCCCTGGCGGCCAAGGACACCGTCCCTGTCCTCCACCAGGAGTCCTTTTCCCCGCCTGGCGACCCCTCCAGCCACTGCGTCTGCCTCCATGGCTCGGTGTCCTGCCAGCGGCCGCCCAGCGTGCCCGCACCCTGCGCCCACCCGCGCCAAGGGCGCTGTTGCCTCACCTGCGACGGTACGGCCCGACCTGTGGCCACCGCCGCTTCAGCCGCCCCCTGGGTCCCTCTCGCACAGTCCGAGGCCTGGGTAGCCTAGAATCGCCCTGGGTGTAGGCCCAGGCCTCGCACCTCAGTGGTCTCGTTAGGAGTTAAGGAGATGAGGTTTCGCTGAATGGCAGAGAGCTTGCCTAGCATGCATGCTCACCCCCATTCCTAGCACTAAGGGGTGTGGAGGGAAGCCGTGTTCCAGGGCTCAGGGGCCAAATATCAGGGTCCTGCGCCCACCGCACATCCACAGGTTGCCTGTATCAAGGGAAGGAGTTTGCCAGCGGGGAGCATTTCCCATCGCCCAGCGCCGCGTGCCAAGAGTGCCTCTGCTGGGGGGATAGTGTCACCTGTGAGCCCAGGGCTGAGCCACTGCACAGTGCTCCTTGCCCACCAGGGCAACTGCTGCCCCACCTGTGGTGGTGAGGGGAGGGGCCAGGACATTGTGTGTGGTGGGGTGTCAATCTGGTTGGAATCCTCTTTAGTGTCCTGGAATGGAAAAAAAAAAAAAAAGCTCTGGACTACTGGCTGTCTTTTCTACTACCTTTGATGCTATTTATATGACTTTGGGCAAATTGCATAATCTCTCTCTCTCTCTCTCTCTCTCTCTCTCTCTCTCTCTCTCTCTCTCTCTCTGCAGGACCGGGGTTTGAACTGATGACCTTGCACTTGTCTGGCAGGCACTTGTGTCACAGAACTATCTTCCCGGCCCCAAATTACCAAACCTCTTTGGGATTAATTTTTTCTTTTTTTCTTTTTCTGAGCAGAACAGATTTATTAGGAGAAAGAAAGCTGTCTGAGAAAGGGACAGGAGGGGGCCTCCGGAGTGGGTGGTCCCTGTCGGCTTAGTTTTAGTTATTTATTTATTTATTTAT
>PVKN010001788.1:0-41255 GCA_004027915.1 Capromys pilorides | reverse complement strand
CTCACATGACACAGGTTCCGAAGTAGGCCGCAAAACTTTGTCTATGATAATGCGATCACAAAGACCACCGATTGACTTTTCTAATTTATTGTCCCGTCAACTTTCGCTACCAGGAAGCCGAATTTGGTGTCTAGCATATGCCAACTGCTGCCCATTTGGGTCAGAAGCCTCCCCAAGGCTGTGCCTTGGAACCAGGCACTCTGCAAATCCCTTTCCTGGCGCTGCAGGCGCCGCCTCCGAAAAGCCGCCAACTGGGCCTCGCTGAGAACGGGGAGAGGCGGGAGCCGTGGGAGGGCGACGCGGCTCCGAAAGCCCTCTAGGCCTCACCTGCACTCCCAGCCCTCCTGGGCCCCCAGGCCCCGCGGCCCGGGGCCTCTTTGTTAAAGAGAGGCTGCGGTCCTCGGCCCTCGCTAGGCCCCGGCTGCCTCCGATGATCCTCAGGACTAAGAGTCCCGCCTTCAGACCCCTCTCACACGAACCTGCTGCTGTGGCTGCAGCGGCAGCCCCTGCCACCACCGTCGCACAGAGAATCCTACCGCCAGAAGTCAGCCTGCGCGACCGGGCCGCGTCGCGTCTCGCCGCGCTCCTCCCTCTCCGCCCCCTTCGCTTTCGCCGCCGCTGCCGCTACCGCCGCCGCCGCCTCTCGGCCAGTTGCAGACGAGGGAGGGGAGCGCACGCCTGACATGCGCACTGAGGGAAGTACGTGCGCTAGGCGGGGCCCGGGCGCGCTACGGCTCCCGGAAGGCGCTGCTCGCGCCAGCCCTTAACATTCCGGCGTCCTCCACAGGCTCCTCAGGCAACTACCCGCGGCGGCTGCTGCTGGGTGGGACGTGCTCAGAAAGCAGCCGGGAGTAGAAAAAGGGGCAGGGGCGGGGAGACGCCTAAAACTCCCAAGAAGATAAAGGTTTGCAGGAAGCTCTATTTACATAAAAATGCCAGTCCCCTTATCTTCAGCCCCCTGCAAATACGATTTAAGGCCACATTTCTCCGTTTGCCTCAGACCACATGGTCCACCATAACATGGCCACCTTTAACTTCCGGATCACCAGTTCGCGTGACGTCAGCCCTACCAAACCCAAGCGGCGAAATCTGTCATCAGCGGGGACGTTTCTGGCCCAGGGGCGGAGATTATATAATTTTCCCAGCCATCCTATCTCGCCCCCGCTAGCCCTGCGTGAAGGAGGAAGAAGTCTCACGCTGGCCCGGAGGCTGCGCGCGACGCAAGCGCAGGCGAAGACCTGTACGCATTCTACGTAACGGACGGCGGGGGCTACGCCAAGAGTTGGGCGGTGAGCCTGAGCTGCTGCGGCAGTCGTTGTCCCGCAGGCGTCTCGGCTAGTAAGTCGGTCGCCTAGGCGAAGGCAGCGGCCGGGCCGAGAGGCAGGCGGGGTGGGAGTACCCGCCACGGAAGTACCGGCCGGATTTGAGCCTGGGTGCAGGTTGGTGGCGGGCGGTGCTGCGTTAGTCGTGGGGCAGCTCCGGGCCGAGTAGGGATTGAGTTGCGTGGCCTGTAGCCAGGTCCCGTTTTCCACCCGAGCAGCCGGTAAGTTTGGCTAGTAGTGACACGCATCGATCCCCGCGACTTCTCATCTCTCTGGACTTTTTTTAAATACGTGTTTTAAACCTCTGTTCGCTTTCTCTAGCCCATTTACGATTGGTCTTTCGGGATGTGGGGTAATTGGGGTGCTTTTCGAGATCTCGGCGGAGCTGTGGGCAAATGCTAACCAGAAAGGTACAATTAGAGGGAATTTCGAGAGTGCAGCAGGAAGATAGAACGTAGACACTAGGATGAATGGATTCTCCAGGGTGGAGAGAGACAAGACACGGGTGATTTAACAGCAGCAACTTCTGTAGTCAGTCTTCTCTGACAGTTTCTATCGAGGCACGTTTTCAACATTTGTAGGGTGACAGGAAAGACTACATAATTCCTAGAAATCTCACCTTATGATTAATGCCATAAAGGCCTTATCTGAACTGACAACGAAGAATGATCATTCCACTTACTCCTCTTCCAAATCCAGAGTCAGTTGTCGGGAGACAAGGCGAGTTGGCGCAAAAAGATAGTCAAACCAGACTGGTTGGTTCTTGTGCCTTCCCTCTGTTCAGTTTTGCCGACTTTAGGAGCCATCGAGGCTGAGTGACATGGTAGGGAGTTGTGCATAGAAGAAATCGGTTAACAGATCCAGCGCGCAAAGTGCTTAGCTAATTTTAACCTAAATAACCTTGAAAGAGCTTTGTTACAGCGCTGAGTTATAGTAGAAATGCCTTCATGATATGAACATTCCAAAGGGAAATTCCAAACCTTTTGACACTCTCAACCAGGTTGGCTGTCAATGGTAAATAAACATTTGGTTACTTCTACTTGAAAAAGGTTAAGTCCTTGTTCCGAAAGGAAAGCACTAAAGTAGAAGTTTCTAACTCTTCAGAGATCTTCCTAAGGTACACCAGAAGAAAGGGAGTTAATACTCGAGTACCTTTCCTGTGGATATTATAGTAAATAGGAAATATGTGCCCACATCTCTTAGTTGTTACGATTTGTTTCAAGATTTTTCTGTGGCTTGGTTCCTCTCTCTCTCTGACTTGTTTCTTAATATTTCTTGGGTGATGTTATCTATGTCCACACCATCTTTCTCAAACCCAGTTCCTAAACATTTTGTATTTTCAGCCACTTCCTTTTCTCTCTCTATAAAATGTTGTAACACTGTTTGGTGTGTTGTGAAAAATTGTGATATCTCAATCTTTTAGCATATTGTTTGAAACACCTCAAAATTTTTAGTGAGTACAGGGTCGAATTACCTTTGCTTTACTTTTTTCCTCCTCATTGTTTATCTCAATGAAAATAACTGGACTTTTTGCAGTTATTCATTTTAAGGAAACTTGGAACCAGGCATGGTGCACACTTTTAATCCCAACACTTGGGAGGTCGAGGCAAAAAGTCACCGTACCTGAGCTAGGTAGTGAGTTCAAGCACAGCGCAAAATACACTGCAAAATCTTACCTCCAAAAATCAAGCAAACAACATAAACTTGGAATCACTGCAGATCTTCCCTATGTGTTCTCTATATGTGTTTACTTTTTGTTACCAAATACAATTTTTTGTTTGTTTGGTTTTTTGGTACGGGGAATCAAACTCAAACTCATGACCTTGTGCTTGCCAGGCAGGCACTGTGTGAGTTATATCCCCAGCTTGACAAAATACAATTCTTAAATGTTTGTGTAATCAATTTTCCTCTTCATTTACACTACCGCCAGTTAAATATTATTATATCAGTTATCTTAGACTGTTCCTATTTTTCTTGGAAATTCAAGTATTTTTCTTAGATTTACTCTTTATATAAATTTTTAAGATTAAATCACTAATAGCATGATTTTCTAGCTGAAAATACTTTAGTTGCATATAATTGCTTTAATTTCTTGAAGTTTTGTTTAAATAAAGATTATTGTGATCTGGCCCCTGCTGGCCTTTCTAGCTTCATATTCTCAACCTGAGTTTAAAAACCCAGTGTTCTAGCAAAGTGAAATATGATAGTGTAGACCTCTTTGCTATAACTGTTCTTCAGTCTTCAGTGTCTCTTCTCCAGTGCAGGAAGTATACTTTTAAATTGCAAAAGCACGTTATAGGAAAATTAAAAAATATTAAGGAAAATAAAAACAAAATTGTTCCTCGGTGTACAAACTCAGTTCTCTCCATGATCCTGGTCACAAACTGAACTGAATGAGAACCAGGTCAAGTTTCCCCATAATGTCAGTGTTGTGGTTGGTATCCAGATGCCGCCCCCCCCCCCCCCAAGCCTCATGCGGTTGTGGGAGGCTTCTAGAGTTTGTAATTAATTCATAATCCAATGCTGGGATTATGGGCGTGATTCCCATTAGCACCACCTGGGGTAGATAATCTGCATACAAATGTAAGGAGGGGAAAGAGGCTGCTCTTTGCTGTTTTCCACCGCAGTGACTGGCTGCCCTCTGCCATGTGCCACTCTGCCCTGGAACCAGCTGAGTATGGACTGAAACCTCCATAAACTGTAAGCTAAATAAACCTTTTATTCCTTAATTCTGAGTGTTGGGTGTTTTGTCTCAGCAACAAATGTACCCAAGACCAGATAGCTCAGCAGTCTAAATTGCCTCGAGGGCAACTGATTTGAGACTGGACATGATGGCGCACCTGTAATCCCAGCGCTTGGGATGCTGGAAACGGGTAGCACTATGAGTCCAATCTCTGTAGTGAGATCGTGTACTAAAAATACATTTAAAAAAAGATAACATTTTAAAAAGGTGGTAGATTTTGAGGACTGTTAAAGAGTTTTACTACATAGTTCAGGCTGGCCTTGAATTTACTTTGTAGCCTACACTGACTTCAAGCTTAAAACAATCCTCCTGCATCAGCTTCCTAAGTGTTAGGATTACCAGTGTGCACCAGCACACCTGGTGGATTTATAGGTTTTTGTTTTTAACTGTTTATAAAATCTGGTCATCATATATGTAGAATGGCAACTTACTTCAGGGCTCTTTTTTCATTTCTAAGCTTATTTTTAGGGTGAGATGAAAGCCTTGCGTGCTTTCTATATTGTCCTCTTGGTGTTTGGAGTTGTATCTGAAGCCAAATTTGACGACTTTGAAGATGAGGATGACATTGTAGAGTTCGATGATAATGACTTTGCTGAATTTGAGGATGTTGTGGAAGATTCTGTTACTGAATCTCCTAAGCGATTGATAACCACTGAAGATGATGAAGATGAGACCACTGTGGAATTGGAAGGGCAGGATGAAAATCAAGAAGGAGATTTTGAAGATGCAGATACCCAGGTGGGGGCTCTGTTTTAGTGCTTTCCTGGGAAAGTCAAAGGATAGCAAAATTTATAACCAGCATTTTCTCCAGACCCATGCCTAAGAAAACTTTATTCTCCAGAACCTTTGTTTTTCCTCAGTAGGTAGAGCTCTTCTAAATGTTTTACAGCATAAACCCACTTTGGGTTGAGCAGTATGAGGACTCGTCACTGTTGTGTTGTTCCATTTTTGGAGTACAAGTATTAAATAAATAGTATATGTTTTTAAGTTGTGGAATATGATGTCTTGATAGATGTGTATGTTGTGAAATGATTAATGTGAAACATTTTTTGTTTGTATGTGTGTAGTGGGAATAACTAACGCATGGTTTTTTAACAAGTATTAAATGTGCAATGCATTGTTAACTATCATCACTGTGGTACCAGGATTTGTTTTATAACTGAAAATTTGGGATTCTTTGATATTTTATTAAACTCATGTAATATCTGTGTGTTCTGTGCTTGCTGCTTTTAAGTTCGGTGTGTTCTGTTTCCCCTACAAATGTTGCACACAAATTGAGACACAATTGAGGTAATATTTATAGCGGAAAACAGCTTGTGCCTCATTTTGTAGGAGGGAGATACAGAAAGTGAGCCATATGATGATGAAGAATTTGAAGGTTATGAAGACAAACCAGATACTTCATCCAGCAAAAACAAGGACCCAATAACAATTGTTGATGTGAGTATTCAGGATTCTGAATTTCAAGCCAACCAAGGAAGTATCTTTTTGTCACTATAGTCTCAGAAGTATAATTAGTGATATTTAGGTTGGAATTGTTGTAATATTGTAGTGGGAACTGGTGAAGAGTTTTGGGGCTAAGGAGATAGCTTAGCGGCCTGACCACCTGCCTGTTAAGTGCAAGATCTTGAGTTCGATCCCCATTATTGGAGGGGGGAAAAACGTTCTTCAGGTACACATTCATACCTCGAGAAGCAATTCTGATGTTTTTTTCTAGTCTTTCTATTTTTATTTATTAAGAAATAAGCCAGGTGTGGTTTTACACATATGTAATCCAAGCATTGAGGCAGGAGGACTGCCTACTTGTTTTTTTTTTTTAAATATTTTAAAAATTTGTTTATTTATTTGTATTATGGCTGGCTCAGTCTGCCCTGGGGCTGGGGCTGGCACAGCATGTTGTGCCGGGGATCGAACCGCGGTCCTTCAAGTTCCTAAGTTTTCCTAAGCAGGTGCTTTAGACCGCTGAACCATCTTGCTGGCGCAGGACTGCCTACTTGTAATCCCAGCACTGAGGCAGGAGGACTGCCTTAGACCCCATCTCAAAGAAATGAATGAATGAGTGAGTGACTGACTGAACGAATGAATGAGAGAGAGATACAGTGGATATAATTTGGGTCGGACTCAGAAGTTAAATACAAGGGGCCTGCTGCTGTTTTTACATCCCATTTGACTGTATTTCCTTAAAGAATCTTATAATACTGTCCTAGAAAACCAAAATGAGCATATTTCTCAAAATAAAATTATATCCATCAATAGTTACATTTGGGTTCTCATTTTTATCTTAATTGTTCAGCATTAGCCAACATTAAATAGAATAATTTCATCTCTTTAGGTTCCTGCCCACCTCCAAAACAGTTGGGAGAGTTATTACCTAGAAATTTTGATGGTGACTGGGCTGCTTGCCTATATCATGAACTATATCATTGGGAAGAATAAAAACAGTCGCCTTGCTCAGGCCTGGTTTAACACTCATCGAGAGCTTTTGGAGAGCAATTTTACCTTAGTAGGTAAGTGCAGGCCAGCAGGAGAGCCTACCTGCTTGGTCTTCATCCAATAAGAAGTTTATTCTCCTCGGTACCAGCAGCTTGCTGTTTTATGGACTGCAGAAAAATCTGGATTTTTTTTCCTCCAAATTATTCAATAATTTACTAATCTTTCACTTTCATCAGTATAATTCCTATAAAACTTTTGATAAAATTATGGTTGCCAGGCATTCTAGCACACAGCTATAATCCCATTACTTGGGAGGCTGAGGCAGTAAGATCACTGCACATTTGAGCCCAATCTGAACTATGTGACGAGGCCTTGTCTCAATAATTAAAAATCAGCGCTGTCAAAAAGTTGATAGAGTTCTGGTTGAAATGCAGCAGTTTTCACTTTTTAAGTAGCTTGATGGATGTTTTCTTTCAGTTTGCCTTACAGACGTTGGAAGTTCCTTGCACTTCTTTCAAATTCTGTACTTCTTAGTGTTGGGTGTCCTAGTGAGGCGTATGCTAAAGTGTGTGGAGAAGTGTCCGTGGCTGTGTAGTGCCGGGAGCGAGGTCCCTCACGTTTACCTTTACATGGCAGTTAGCATTTTAGTTCTCTCTTTCTCTCTGTCTGGTACCAGGGATCAAACTCTTGCGCTCGCCAGGCAGGTGCTTATCTCGCTATCTCCCTGGCCCCTTTATTTCTCTTTAACAGCAAGTGGGGATCCACGTGTTATGCTTTTTAGTAGACCATATATTGTGCTAGGTATTTTGTATGTTTTTTATATTTACTTTTTGTGACAGTACTCTAGGCTGTTGCGTTTACTTTTCTGTTTGCTAAATATGGGAACTGAATAACAGAAATGTTAAGACCTGGCTAAGCTGTTGAATTACAACGATGGCTATTACAGCCTGTCTACCTGTGTCCAAGGTCCTTGCTTTGTCCAGTAATACTCTCTTTGGTACCAAATAGTTTACAGTTCCTTCTGACCAAGAAATTAGAAAAGGGAAATAAGCAGCCTCTGGCTGTTTGTACTCTCCTTGCTCATTTCCGTGTAGTACCAGAGTCCTTTTTTTTTGTGGGTTTTCTGTTTTTTGAGGTTCTTTCTTTCTTTTTTTTTTTTTTTTTTAAAAGGTACAGTGTTTAAATAGCCCAGGTTGGCCTCAAACTTGCAGAAACCCTGCTGCCTGAGCCTCCTGAGTTCTGGGATTATAGATGTGTACTACCATCCCCAGCTCATAATTTTTTTTTAGTTTTGTTTTTTGTGATACCTGCGATTGAACCCAGAAAGTTGCTGACCTGCAAGCCTTTTTACATTTTTTATTTTAAGAGTTTTACTAAATTGTCCAAGCCAGCCTTCAATTTGAAATCTTCCTGCCTTTTCCTCCAAAGTAGCTAGGGTTATAAGTGCTCACCACTGTACCTGGTTTACTTTTTTTTTTGGCTGGTTCAGGCTTCCTTGAGGGCAGGTGTGGTGTAGCTTGTAGAGCTGGGGATTGAACTGTGGTCCTCTGCACCTGACTGTTCGCCCAAGTGGCACTTTAAACAACTTAGCTAACTGGCAAGTCCCCTGGTTTACTTTTAAAATTCTTTATTGTCTCCATTAAAAATGATGGACTCAGATGGCATGGATCTGATCAAAAACACACTATGCACATCTGAACTCCCCTTAAAACATGATACTAGAGGAGAGGGAGAAGAGATTAGATTGTATTCAGGTAAACATCTGCTAAAATAACACTCATTCGTCTGTGTAATCACTGTGCACTAACAAACGTGTGGAGAGCCAGCCCCTCCCCACTCTCCAGCTTCTGTGTTGCCCTGGGCCACACTCTTGCCACTGTGATTCCATTGGCCTTGAAGCTCCCACCAGAGGTCAGACGCAGGGGCTTTCTGCTTCCTAAAATATGAGCTAAATAAATCTTCATGGGTTGGTGACACATGCCTGTGATTTCCTCTGCTGGGAAGGCTGAGACAAGGATTGCAAATTCAGGGCCACCCTGGTCAATTTAGCAAGACCTAGTCTTAAATTTTACAAAGATTTGAGGTTGTAGCTTAGCAGTAGAGCACTTGCCTCGCCTGTGGGAAGCCCCCATGTCTTCCAGCATGCATAACAACCCTTGGTACCCTAGCACACGTGGCTCAGCACAGGAGGAGTCTGCCCAAAGCCATCGTACCTGCTGCATTCTCATAGTTGAGGGTGGATGCCATCTGGTTTGCTCTCAGTATAAATTCACAGAGAAACATGAAGGGATAATAGTAGAGAAAAGGGTATTGGCACAGTAAGCATTTTGCACAGAAAACTTGAGATGTTCAGGCTTCCTGAAGTTAGTAGAAAATTGAAACAACAGGATGTATTTGATGTTCTAGAAATTGAAAAAGCTGTTATTGAATTCTCTAGTCCTCGGTCAGCAGAAGGACAGAAATTTATGAAGCACTTAAAAAAAATTTAGAACTTCTCAACAAATTCTGTTATGTGGATGATTGGCTCTTTAGAACTAGATGAACTGATAAGTGCAGAAGCATGTGAGAAATATACCAAATTTATTCAGTGAATATAGAACTCCTAAACTAGCATAAAATACCAATAATGAAGAAGTAAAAGGAACAGTGTTAAACTATAGTAATACCCATCCCGGGGCAATTGTGTATATATCAAGTATTGCTGTTTTAATGCTGTGACAAAGATAGAGGATGACGTGGTGATTATCCTGCAGATTTTTGAGTGGGTCACATTTTACCCCTAGGGGATGATGGAACTAACAAAGAAGCCACAAGCACAGGAAAGTTGAACCAGGAGAATGAGCACATCTATAATCTGTGGTGCTCTGGTCGAGTGTGCTGTGAGGGCATGCTAATCCAGCTAAGGGTAAGTGGGAAACATCGATATATATATACGTGCATATATATATATATATATATATATGTGTGTGTGTGTGTGTGTGTATACGTATATATATATGTATGTATATACATGTATGTGTGTTAAATTCTTTATTCCTATAGTTTTTTCTAGATATGAGTTCTCACCTTCTAAATTTAATGTCTCATCCCTTGCGTGATTTTAATTAGGTTTTGTTTTGTTTTGGTACCAGGAATTAAACTCAAGACCTCGTGTTTACCAAGCAGGCACTGTGCCATTGAGCTATATCCCCAGCCCCCATGTGTGCTTTTATTTATTTATTTATTTATTTATTTATTTTGAGGCAGGGTCTCATTATGCAGTTCAGGCTGGCCTTGAACTCAACTTTTGTAGCCCAGGCTGGTCTCGAACTCACATCGATCCTCCTGCTTCAGCCTCCCAAGTGCTGGGATTATAGGCGTGCGCCACCATGCCTGGCCCATGTGTGATTTTATTTTATTATTTATTTATTTATTTATTTATTTATTTATTTATTTATTTGCTTGTTGTGTTTGTTTGTTTCTCCATTTATTCATTTTGCGGCTGGCTCAGCCTGCCCTGGTGGTGGCGCTGGCGCAGCATGTGGTGCCGGGGATCGAACTGCAGTTCCCGCAGTTGCCTGAGCCCTCCTAAGCAGGCGCTTTAGACCACTGAACAATCTCGCCGGCCCCCCTTTTTTTTTTTTTTCCATGTGTGATTTTAAATGAGTGCCAAATGCTGTGTTCTGTCTGCCACGTGTGTTGATAATGTGACTTCCTATCAAGGCCCTTTATAATAAGTAGTAATTGCAGCTGTGTTAACTTCTCGTTTTTTTTAGTTCCTCAAGAGACAAGACTTACTGAATGTCCTAGCTCGGATGATGAGGCCAGTGAGCGATCAAGTGGTATGTGCTCTTTCTGCCGAATCTTTGTACATACACTGAATATATTTTTACTTAGGTTGTGTTTAGTGTTTCTGGCAACTTGTGTCCCTTATCAAAAAATTGATCCTTTTTTATTTAGATAATTTTCCACTTAGTTTGCAACTATCAGGAGGCTTTCACATGCCTTTTGGAGGGGAAAAAAATGATTCTGTCACCACATAAATCAACTGAATTAGCCTTGATAGAGGAAAAACAGTTGTCACAGATCATTTGCCCTTGAATCCAGCTGTGCTCCTGTGTATGTTTTTATCTTGGCCAAAAAGGTGAGGTTTTTTTCCAGATATTTTTTGCTTTGAATAAATAATTTTAGTTGAATGAAGTTGGGCTGTGTAGCAAGACTCTTGTCTCAAAAAAGATGCAAGTTTTCTTCAGTATTTTAACCGCTTTCCACCCTCTCTTTGGCGTAGATTTAATCTTTTCCAGTGGGCCGACTATTCGTTTCTCTCAGAAGAGAAAGAATTTTAGTATATACATATGGTTCTTTATATTTTTTTGCTTTTTAAATTTTTTTTTTTTTCTGGATTCTATTTAAGATATTACTTTGTGCAATATCCCATTAGTGCTGGAAAAGCAGAATATTTAGAGCTGCCACTTGCCAGGTCTTTCTTTACATTTAACATTTTACTTCCTCTACATCTGGATAATTATTTGACCTAAACATTTAAAAAATATGACTAGCAGGAAAGTGTGGCCACTTTTTATTATGTCAGACTCTTTAGATACAGCTTCATTTCTCTGGCTCAGTGTAGAGTGTAATTGCTTACTTGCCTGAGAATGATTTCTAACACTAGCAGTTGATTCTTGGCGTCTTTGGATACAACAGAGCATCCAGCAATCCTTTTCAGTTCAGTTCTAATATTAGTGCCCCTGCTGCACAGATAGTCACAGATCTGAGGCCACATGCGTTCACTTTTGACTGAACATAAATCAGAGCTCCCCACTGTCGTTCGGTTCACTCATGGAACTCGTGGGAGAGGGCACTTACTGGCTTACTGAAGATGCCACTTAGCTGAAATAAACCTTTCCTTTTTAAAAAAAAAAAAAAAAAAGACTTAGCTGATGAACCAAATAAAAGAGACTGGGTGAAACATGGGAGGGGTGGTGCGCAGTTTGCTCATGCACCTTTAAACACGCCATACTTCCAGCAGGTTGATTTCACCAACTTGGCAGCTCTCTGAATCATGTTAAGACTTTTTCTAGGGTAGTCTCTCTCTTGTCCCCAGAGGTCCTGAATGGAACTTAGAGCTTGACCCTTGAAACATTGATTTTTCTCAGACTAGCCCCATTCCTGGGACCACCTAGGGATCATCTTTTTTTTTTTTTTTTTTTTTTTTTTTTTTTTTTTTTTTTTTTTTTTTTTTTTTTTTTAGCTTTATGTTATGGCCGGCTCAGCCTGCCCTGGGCGTGGGGCTGGCACAGCATGTGGTGCCAGGGATCGAGCTGCGATCCCTATGGTTGCCTAAACTTGCCTAAGCAGGCGCTTTACACCGCTGAGCTATCTTAGCAGCCCCATAGGGATCATTTTAAGTCACTGCATTAGTGTAAACTCAGTTGTGATTGAAAGGAGTTAGTGATTAGTAACAAAACACGTGTATCATTCAGGAAATTCTAAGGGTCTTGGGAGTTCTCAGAAACCTGAGACAAAAATCAAATGTGTTTCTTATACCACAATATCCAATTTGGATCTTGTTTATTCCTGATTTTTTTTTCTGAAATACTTCTATGTGAATAGTGTTCTATTATTATATAAGAAATTACCGCAAATTTTGCAGCCTAACACCCGTTTGTTATTAGCTCACAGCTTCTGTATGAGTAATCCATAATGAGTTAACTTAGTAGAGTCGCTGCTCAGGAACTTATTTATTTACTTACTTACTTACTTATTTATTTAATGCTATAGATAAAACGCAGGGCCTTTAACAGACTGGCATCCCCATCCTTCTTTTGAAGCAGTCTCACTAAGTTGTCCTGGCTGGGCTCAAGCTTCCTGCTTCAACCTCCTAAAATGTGAGATTACAGGCATGGACCACTATGGCCAGCTTGTTTAGAATCTCAAGAGGCTGAAATGAAAGTGTCAGCTAGGCGGTTTCCTTCTTCTCAGCATTATTCAGGTTAGCATTATTCCTTGTGGTTAAAGGTCCCCATTAATTTCCACTGCCTGTCAACAGGAACCACACTCAGCTCCTGGAGTCTACCATCAGGTTCTCCCCATAAAGAACCTTGTGCCTTATTGAAGTATAAGTGTGAGATTGATACCCTATCATATTTGCACATCCCACTCAAGGGAAGAGTGTATGGACCAAAAGGAGAAATCTTAAGGGTTATTTGAACTCTACCTACCACAGAAGCCAACCAAGTAAACTTTTTGTTTTTTTTTAAGCAAATAAAAGTAACCATGAATGATGAAGACATGGATACATATGTATTTGCTGTAGGCACTCGAAAGGCTTTGGTGCGACTGCAGAAGGAGATGCAAGATCTGGTATGTGTCTCTGTTACTTTTCTGTCATCGCTGAAACGAAATACCCAACACCCAGAGTTGGCACGCAGAATTAAGGAAGACAAGGAGGCTTAGTTCACAGTTTGTGGAGGTTTGATTCCATAAGACTGGCTCCACATGGCAGAGGATAGCAGTTCATGGCAGCAAAAAAACAGCGAAACAGCAAGAGCAGCAGTGGCAATGGCAGAGACAAGCCTCTCTCCCTTACATTGATTGCATTCAGGTTATCCGTGGGTGTAGCACTCACACCCATAATCCCAACATTGGATTATGAATTAATCACAAACTCTAGAAGTCTGCCCCAATCCATGACTACATGAGGCTTTGGGGGGACAACTAGACACAAACCATAACAGTATGTTAAATTGCAACTCATGTTAGAAACCATGTGTCTTAATTCATAAATGTCCAGCTTCATAGGTAGGACAATTAATCTTATCACTCAGTGGTTAAACACTGCTTTGAAATAAGTCAGTACATAGTCTAGGAAAAAATTACTTGTGCCTAATAAAATACCATGTAATGTGTTACTTCCAATTTCTTTTGCTTCTAGAGTGAATTTTGTAGTGATAAACCTAAGTCTGGAGCAAAATATGGACTGCCAGACTCTTTGGCCATCCTGTCAGAGATGGGAGAAGTAACAGAGGGAATGATGGATACGAAGGTAAGTGCAGTAGAAGACTTGCATTTTCTAGGCTTGGCACTGAGGAGGCGTTCTCCTTAAAATTCAAACTACATTCTGTCAATACACGAGTTATGTATTTGTTAAATATTAAGGGGGATTTTGAGATAGCACAGTGGCTTAAGCACCTGCTCAGGCAGTCTGGTCAGTCACGGGATGCCAGTTCGATCTTCAGACCCACCCTTAAGGTAACCTGAGACAGCCAAAAAAAAAAAAAAAAATGCTTCTTAAATATTAAAATGTCTTTCAGCAGAAGATTAACTTGTCAAAAAGGCAATTTGATTAGTTCAGAAGTTCTTGCTAAATTGAGAGCAAATTGTCCCTGGAATTGCTAATGACTTTCAAGGTGTTCAAAAAGAAATATAAAGTTAATGTTTTTCATCATGTCATTTGATTTGTATCTTTGAGCTTCAAGTAATGTGGGAGAAAGTGAACATACGTTTTCTCTCTTAGTGCTAGGGATTGAACCCAGAGCCTTGAAAATGCTAGACAAGCACTATCCCTGAGCTACCAGCAGTTCATGGCAGCAAGCCATGATAACCAGTTCTTTTAGCTGCACAGTGGTAGCAACATATCTTAGTTACATAAAAATATAGGGCAATTCGGGGATAGTAAGTTCAAAGTGACATGGTCACCCTGGAAGTATTTTAGATTTTATCTTCGTGCTTTTATTTGAAATGTACTTTGAGCTGTTTAATAAGAAGGATATTAGCTGGGAGAGTGGCTAGATCCTAGCACCTGGGAAGCTGAGACTGCAAGCTTATTGTGAGTTTGGGGTGAGCCTGGGCTACATAGTGAATGCAAAACCAGCATGGACGATGTAATACGAATCTAGCCAGGGAGATAGCTCAGTGGCGTAAGGGTCTACCTGGCAAGCGCAAAGTTCTGAGTTTGATCTCTGGTGCCAAAAAAATAAAAAAATGCCAAGGTTTTAAAGAATCTGACTCAAAAAACCAAAGGGGGAAAATCAATGGTAAGTTTGTTTGTTTTTTTGTTTGTTTGTGAGACCAGGGTTTAAACTCATGACCTTGCACTTGCCAGGCAGGCACTTGTGCCACAGAGCTATTTTCCCAGCCCCCAGAGGGGAAAAATAAAAATGGAGGATGTAGTAATATAAACATTGGACTTGTGAACTTTTACAGATATGCATCAACGTTGCATTACAAATATTCCTAGGTGTAAAAGTAGCTTGTATGTCTCCCTTAAGGTAACTGTAAAAGTAACAATAGTTTATTTACAATATTTTTGTGTTTGATACTTATGCTTTATGTTGATATATATCCCCCCTCCCCACTCTTTTTGAAACCAAGTCTCACTATGCAGTTCAGGCTGGCCTTGAGCTCACTTTGTAGCCCAGGCTGGTCTTGAACTCATAGATCCACCTGCCTCAGTCTCACAAGTGCTGGGACTACAAGCGTGCACCACCACATCTGGCTTTTGCATTGAATATTTGTGTCAAAGGTATATAAGAGTCACTTAGTTGGACTTAAACCTAATCTGACTTAACCAGTGTTCTCCCAGAGTGAAACTCATTCATAGGTTCGGGACTTACTATACTAGTTTCATTTTCTTTTTCTTTTCTTTTTTATTTTGAACTCAGGACCCTGCACTTGCCAGACAAGTGCTTATTCTACTGAGCTATCACCCTAGTTTCATTTTAGAGAGTCTCTTTATCTTATATTGATTTCTAATGACATATGTAAAAGTAGGGAGTGTTAAAGGATGAATAGCTTTGTGAGAAAAGCAAAATTATCCTAACTTAAAAAAATAATTTTTTTTTTTTTTTTTTCAGATGGTTCACTTTCTTACACACTATGCTGACAAGATTGAATCTGTTCATTTTTCAGACCAGTTCTCTGGTCCAAAAATTATGCAAGAGTACGTACAAGATAAAAGTATTGAAATGCATTTTTCTCACTAGTTCTGTGTTGAGCCACTACAAGATGTCTCTGAAGTTTCCCTTTTCAAATGAGCAGGAGACTTGGTGACAGCCTCTCCAAGTTTTCCTTCGCTTTTGCTGTGTGCATCATGCGAGTCTACTGAAAATCCTATGGAAGACAGAGGAGCCCATCCTGCCCTCCTTTGCATACACCCCTGCATGTTTGTACCATCTGTTTAGTAAGGTAGATGAGTCTTACAGAATAGCTGATACTACGAAAATGTAATTGCTAACCCTTTTTCCTGGTTTTTTTGTTTGTTTGTTCGTTTGGTTGTTGTTAAATTTTTCACCATTGAGACTGGACATTGTAGCATGTGCCTGTAATCCCAGCACTTGGGAGGCTGAAAACAGCAGGATCACTACAAGTCTGATCTGTATAGTGAGATCCTCCTGTACTAAATACATTTAAAAAAAAAATTTTTTTTCACAATATATGATGTTTGATATTTCTTGGATTACAAAGCTGTGTATTTTACAGTTTATAGCCTTTTCTGGCTCCTGGGTTTGTAGCAATATTGTTCAGGTGTACATTTTCAGGGATTGGATTTATTCTTTGATTTACAGTATTTCAGAGGAGCATAGTTAGGTTTATTCTTGATGCAGAACTAGTAAATTTTAAGTTACAAGCTACTCTTATAGGCTGTGGAATTAAGTGCAATTAAAAGCAGTTCTGGGGGCCGGCGAGATGGTTCAGTGGTCTAAAGCGCCTGCTTAGGAGGGCTCAGGCGACTGCGGGGACTGCAGTTCGATCCCCGGCACCACATGCTGCGCCAGCGCCACCACCAGGGCAGGCTGAGCCAGCCACAAAATGAATAAATAAAGAAACAAACAAACACAACAAGCAAGCAAACAAATAAATAAAAATTAAAAAAAAAAAAGCAATTCTGGGAACTGGCTTTGTAGTTATAGACCTATAAACCCAGAATCCAGGGGAACTAAAGCAGGATAATTTAGCAGCATAGTGAGAGCCTGCCTCAAAAGTTAAAAATTTTTGAAGGAGGTGGAATGTATCTCAGTGTAAAGGTCCTATGTTTGGTAATTTTATAGAAGGATAAAGCCAGGTCTGGTCGTGCACACCTGTAATCCCAGCACCTCAGAGGCTGAGGCAGTACAATTGTTGCAAGTTTGAGATCAGCCTGGGCTGCAAAGTGAACTGAAGGCCTGCCTGAACTCTGTAGTGAGACCCTGTCTCAAAAAGACAAAAAGAAAAAGGAGAAGGAAGGTATTCTGGGGCCAGGCGTGGTGCCACACACCTACAATCCAAGTTCTTCAGGGCTCATAAGTTTAAGGCCACGCTGGGCAGCTTAGTTAGACCCTACCTGAAAATAAAAATGGATGAGCATGTGTCTCCACTGGTAGAGCATCTCTGGATTCCATCTCTGCTACAAAAAAAGCACCACACTGAGTCATTGATTTATTTCCCAAGCACTAAAACAACAGCAAATCCATTCTGAATTGTATTTGTCAAGATTATTCATGTCTTTGTGCCTCTAAAAGGTGTTGTATTGTCTTTGCTTGCTTAACACTTGAGGACAAAGCATCATAGTATTACAGCATTTAGAAGCCTTTTGTGTGAATGAGAGAATGGTTGACAAAGATTACAAAGAAATCTTCAGTAAGAGAACTGAATTGTATACTATCTTCCTAAATTGATGGGGGTTTTGTTTGAAAATCACCCTTCAATAATAAAATCTGAGCATGTTCAAGTCCATTATATAAAACGTCAGAATTTGAAGATAACCTCATATCCATCCCTGTGCTTTTCTTCTGATATCTAATACAATGTAAATGCTATCTAAATCATTGCACTTTTTTTTTTTTTTTTTTTGTATTTTAGGGCAGGTTCTATGGGTGTTCAGCGATCTTACTACTAGATTGGACTCATAGTGATCCGCCTGTTTACAGCCTCCCATGAGCTGGGATCACAGAGTCACCACGCCCAATCTTATCATTGCATTGTTTAAGAAAATGTGTCTACATAGAGCATTTTCATTAAGACATAATTAAAAAAAAAAAATACTTTCTGCCCATAATTGGTTGACTTGGCAGATGGATACAGAGAGCCGACTGTATTATGTACTAGGTTATCCCTAAATTTATTCAGATCCTAATTCAACTTTACGATGCTTCCACAGCTGTGGTGGTTCACACTTGTGATCACACTGCTCTGGAGTCTGAAGCAGGAGGCTCACAAGGTTAAGCCTATCCTGGGAAATACAGTGACTTAGTGAGCCCCTATTTCAAAAAAAATTAAAAAGGTCTGGGGTTATAGTTCTGTATGAAGGCCATGGCTCTTGGTGAGATGGATGATACCCTTCCTATGGCAAACATCATTGAAAACATCAAGGGCAAAAGTCACTTGGGGATACTGCCATCAGGTAGATGAGTGCGCCAGATGACCTTAAAGCTCCTTCAGGTTGAGTTTATTTTTGACTTGTTGATGCCAAGGAGCATGCTGTATTGATTATTTGCAAGTGTTTGTCTGTCTAAGTGGATTGGGTGACTTGCATGCATGGAAATTGTCATTCTACGCTCTCCTGTAACAGACTTTTCTTTTATGACAGGGAAGGTCAGCCTTTAAAGCTACCTGACACTAAGCGGACATTATTGTTTACATTTAATGGTAAGTGTTCTGGGTCCTGTTTGAATTCGTAGTTTTCTGTGAGATGACTGATGGAGGATATTGCTCCTTCCCAAGTGATGTATCTAAAGCTACAGTAAAACTATGGGTTGAGGATATAGCTCAGTGTAGGATGTTCATTTGTCTAGCATATGCAAGGCCTTGAAGTCAATTCCTAATACTGCAAAATGAAACAGAAACTGCTTATGCCTGCTTGTTGATTTCTGGATTTCTTAAAAAAGGTGACTGTTGGGTCAGGTATCTGTGATCTACACACATGTCTATAATCTACGCACTCAGGAAGCTGAGGCAGGAGGATCACTGCAAGTTCAAAGGTAGCTATAGTTCAGACAGCCTGAACTACATAGGAAGACCTTGTGACAAAAAAAAAAGGAAAAGAAAATGTAACTGTTAGGCTGTGAATGTAACTCAGCAGTAGATCACTTATCTAGTGTGCATGAGGCCTTGTGCAAGAAATTAAACCTTTTATGTATTTTAATTTCTATTTTTTTGTTGCATTTTAATTTCAAAAAAAAAAAACTTGGAGAAGGAGAAAGGAATCTAGTAATATAGAAGAAAAAGTTTCTATAAATATAAGAAGAAAAAAGTTTATTCTGAAACAGTGATCACATGAACCCAGTGGGATAATGGCTTTCTTTTCCAGTGCCTGGCTCAGGTAACACTTACCCAAAGGATATGGAGGCTTTGCTACCCTTGATGAACATGGTGATTTATTCTATTGATAAAGCCAAAAAGTTCCGGCTCAACAGAGAAGTAAGATCCAAAGCCTTTATTACAAACTGGCACCTTTTGTTCTCTTTCCAGGCGGGGGGAGCAGCTATCAATAATTTGTTGTATCTTTGCTAGTTGACTTAAAAATCCAAATGGGAGTAGCTTTATACAAGATTGGTACATGAGATTTTACTTCTGTTGGATAGAAATGTATTTCTTATGAAAGACTTTATTTCTTGGGGAAAGGGCAAACAAAAAGCAGATAAGAACCGTGCTCGAGTAGAAGAGAACTTCCTGAAACTGACACACGTGCAGAGACAGGAGGCTGCACAGTCGCGTCGCGAGGAGAGGAAGAGAGCGGAGAAGGAACGGATCATGAATGAAGAAGACCCAGAGAAGCAACGCAGACTGGAGGTGGGAGGCACTTTCCTTATTGTTGGACTGAAACTAAGGCTTTTGTTGTGGGGTAGCTACTTGTCCCATGTTGGCTGCTAGCAGTAATTCTGTGTATAAATTTATACAAACTAAAGTTTACTAATTTCTTAGCATTTAGAGCATTTTGTCAGTTAAAAAAATGATTTTTTTTTTTTTTCCTATTTAAACCATGCTAGGTGAAGTTTGTGAACTGAAAAGTGATCTGGATTACCTTTTTTACCAGCACAATCCCGTTTTAGGCCAAACATAGTGGCAGATAAGATTTAATTAGAAAATTTAATATTTTTATGCGACTTTTTGTTTTGCCTGTTGTTTTTGTGGTACTGAACTTTAACCAGAGGCTTCTCATTACTCTACAACGCTAGCTCTTTTTATTTGTTTGCATTTGCAAAGTAGTTTTGGTAAATTGAACTTTCCTCATTTTCCATTTCTGAACCTGTTAGTACACATACTACCCGTATGTGCATGCCCTTCATACTCCTTGTGGAAAGTTGGTACTTGTGTGTTAGTCACCTCCCTTTTCTCCCCCATCTCTTGATCCCTTCCCATTTGAGAAAGATCTGTCTCCCTGCTTTCTATTAGCCATCTTTCATTTTGATCTTCATATTTTTAGGTTTCTCATGTAACATAAGGCATGTGATATTTAAGCTTGTGGGTCTCATTTATTTCACTTAACACCTCATTCAAGGCGCATCCATTTTCCTACAAATGACTAAAGTTTTATTTTTATGATGGGATAGTACTTCACTGTGTGTAAATGCACTTTCTTTTTCACTTTTCTGTTGATGGACATACATACAGGCTGCTTCCAAGATTTAGGTGCTATAAATTATGGTGGGCCAGGGAGATAGCGGCATAAGCACCTGCATTGCAAGGGGAAGGTCCTGAGTTTGATCCCTGGTACTGCAAAAAACAAAACAAAACAAAACAAAAAAAATTGTGCTAAGAGTATACGTGTATGCCTTTTAACTTTTTTTCTGGAGAGTATTTAGAAAGGGAATAGCTGGGTCAAATGATATTTCTAGTTTTTGAGGAGTCTCCATACTGATTTTCATAGTGTAGAAGGATTTCTTTCTTCCTGCAGCCTCATTAGCATTCATCATTATTTAATTTCTTGATGGAAATCTAGAATAAGCTGAAATCTCAGTGTATTTTAATTTGAATTTTTCTAATGGCCAGCATGTTGAGTTTTTTTATGCATGTATTGGCTGTTTATACTTTTTTTGTGGCGTATCTATTCATTTCATTTGAATTTTTGATTGGGTTTTTTATTTGGAGGGGTATGTAATTTTTGAAAATCTTTATTTATTTATTTTTAATTTAGTACAGGGTCTGCAGGGTCTTACTACACAGACCAGACTCGTAGTGATCCTTCTGTTTTCAGCCTTCCAGGAGCTGGGATTACAGGTGCGCACCACCATGCCCAGTTGTTTCTCAGCACACCCTCCAGGCAGGGCCAGCATGTGTGGTGCTGGGGATCAAACCCCTGTCCCTACACTTTGCCTAAGCAGGTGCTTTAGTCTGCTGAGCTATCTGGCTGGCCCTTTTTTGAAAATCCTATATGGTTTATGTTTTGATCCTGTGACTGAGGAATAGCTGGCAGAATTTTCTTCCCATTCTTTATTTTCCCATTTCCATTCTCTGGTGATTATTTCTTTAGTTATGCGGAAACAATTTGGTTTGATTTGATTAGGGCCCTGTTCAGAAAATCAGTTTTTCCTGATTTGCATATTTTGAACCATGCTTGCTTCTCTGGGATTGAGCCTGTTTTGTCGTGATGTATGATCTTTGTGATGATTTGTTGCGTTCAGTTAGCCAGTGTCTCATTGAGGAATTTTATGTCTATTCATTTAAAGAGATTACCCTCTAACTCTTTGTCGGTTGGATTCTTGTCTGGTTTTGGAATCAGGGTAATGATAGCGTCCAGGAATGACTTTGGGAGTACTCCTCTTTCACTTTCATTGAAGAGCTTGGGGAATATTGGTATTAGATTTTTTTTCCCTGAAGATTTTGTAGAATTTAGCAGTGAATCCATCAATCAGGACCTGATCTTAATTGGTAGGTTTTTTATTGCTGCGTTTATTTCATTGCCTGATATTTTGGTTTTTAAATCTTCTTGGTTACATTTTGGTAATGTATCTAGAAATCTTTCCATTTTTTTCAATTCCACAGTTTATTGTAGAGGTTTGTAAAGGTGTTAGGATTCATCTTTTATTTTCACAGTCTGTTATGATTTTATTTATTTATTTTTTGTTGTATTTGGTACAGGGTCTCACTATGCAGTGTGGACTCATAGCGGTCAGCCTCGCCAATGCTGGGATTATAGGCATGTACCACTATGTCCATATTTGATGGCCAGCTCCGTGCACCCAAGGTGTGGGGCCAGGGTGGCATGTTGTGCCAGAAATTGAACCCCAGTCCCTGCATTTGCCTATGCTTAGTCTGCTGAGCTATGCCCTGTCTTTTTTTTTTTTTTTTTAAGCAATGTCTATCTATCTATGTAGTTGAGGCTAACCTTGAGCTCACTTTGTAGCTCAGGCTGATCTCAAACTTGCACCATTGTGATGTTAGCTTTTTTTCTTTTTTGAGTCAGGGTCACTATGCAAGTTAGTTTGGCCTTGAGTGCAGCCTGGCCTGGAACTCAACTGTGATCTTCCTGCCTTAGCCCTCCGTGTGTTGAGATTGGAGGCATATACCGCCAAGCATATACAAGTATCTTTTGTATTTCTAATTGTTTCAATTGGATACTTCTCTGTCCTTTTTTTTGTTAGATTGGCTAAGGGTTTTTCTATTTTGTTTAATCTTTCAAAGAACCAACTCTTTGATGAAGATCAATCATTACTATACTTTTTTTGTCCCAGCTTTATTGAGTTTGGCTCTGATCTTTTTTTTACGTGTGTGTGTGTGTGTGTGTGTGCGCGCGCGTGTGTGTGTCTCTCGCTGGCTCAGCCCACCCTGGGGGCGGGGCTGATATGGCATGTAGTGGCTGGGTTGAACCACTTTAGACAACTGAGCTATCTCTCTGGCCCCTGCTCTGTTCTTTTTAACGTCCTTGCTTGGCCTGGCTTTAGATTTGGATTCTTGTTTTTCTCAGGCTTTGAGGCATATTGTCAGGTTATTTTGACTTACTGTTTTTGAGTGTGGGCATTCACAGCTATAAATTTCCTTCTTAGGAGTGCTTTCATCGGGTCCCTTAGGTTCTGGTAGATTGTACTGGTATTGTTTAGTTTTACAAACTGTTTATTTCTTCCTTGATTTCTTCTTTAAGCCATTATTTACTTAATAGGATGTTATGTAGTTTCCGTGCATGTGCCTAATTTCTTTGTTTTGTTTGTTGTTGATTTCTAGTCTTACTGTGCTGTGATCTGGTAACACATGTAATTTTGTCTCTTTTTATATTTAAGTTTGATTTGTTGGCTAGTATATGGTCTCTTGGGGAGACTTCGATGTGCTGCTACAAAGAATGTGTATCCTGTTGCAAGTTGGTGGAATACTTGGTAGATATCTATTAACTTTTGTTCATACATATTGTTCAACTTTTTTTTTTTTTTTTAGTGGGACCGGGCTTCGAACTCACGACCTTGCACTTGCCAGGCAGGCATTTGTGCCATGGAGCTGTCTCCCTGGCCCCAAAATTCTTTTTTTTTTTTTTTTTTTATGTGGAACTGAGGATCAAACTCAGGACCTTGCACTTGCCGGGCAGGCACTTGTGTCCCTAAGCTATCTCCCCAGCCATTGCTCAACTCTTAATATCTGTTGAGTATTTTGTCTGGCTGATCTATATTTGATAGTGGCATACTAAGGTCTCCCGCTGAAGTTGTAGTTACATTTGTCTCATTTTTTATGTCCAGTAGTACTTGTCACATGAAATAGAGTATGTCTTTGATGCATATATGTTAATAATTATAATCTCTTTCTGTTGTATTGTTCCCTTAAGCAATATGTAGTGACTCTCTTTGTCTCTTTTGATCAGTTTTGGAGTTTACTTTGTCTCAATATAGGATAACCACACCTGCCTTTTTTTCAGGTTTCCATTGAATGGAATAAAGTTTCCCTTCTTCTTTTACCCTATGGTTTCTTTTTGGGGTTAAATGTGTTTCTGGTATATCATACCATTGGATTTTGTTTCTTGAGTTGTTCTGCCAGTCTGTGTCTTTTGATGGGACATTAAGACCTTTTACATTAAGAGTTACTACTAATAGGTACTGACTTATTCCTGTCATTGCATTGTTTTCCTGTTGTTGATATCTTTCCCTTAAACTTGGCCACTCACCCTACCTGGTTTTTGATTCTAGTAGACCTTTTGTCATTGTTAGGTTCATTTCTAGTACATCTTTGGAGAATTTTTCAGAGTACTCAAATTTTTTGGTGATCATGAATTTCTTTAGGTGCCTTTTTATCATGAGAATATCTTGAAATTCATCAGTTTTCAATTTTTCAGGATTTATCTACCTAGGTTGGAATTACAGGTGTGTGACACTGGCGGCTCTTATTTGTCTTTTCTGATAACCAGTTTGCGTAATGTGGATGTATGGCTTTTGGTTTTTTCCCCTCCCAATGCCAAATTTATCTGTTTGGGGCAAGTTCTGAATTTCTGGGGGCATTTTGTTGGCTTGTCTTTGCAAGTTACTTTCTTATTTTTTTAACTTTATTTATTTACTTATGTTATGTATGTTATGTTATGTTATCTTATGTTATGTTATGTGTGGCTCAGCCTGCCTTGCGGATGGAGCTGGCACAGCATGTGGTGCTGTGGATGGAACTTAAGCTTGCCTAAGCAGGTGCTTTAGACCGGTGAGCTATTTCGCTAGCCCCTCAAGTTTCTATTTTTCTGTTTGTTTATTTGTTTTAGTGTTGAGGCTTGTGGATTGATGGTATTAGGCAGCTTTGTTTTTTGTTTGGAGAACTCTTTAGTTAATGTCTGACTTTCAGTGGTGTCCTCTCTTTGTGGCTAACTTTGGGCCTTTGCTCATGTCCCAGCATCCAGCCACCTCTGTTTTACTTGCAGTAGCCAGTAGCAGTGTATTTGGTCCAGTACCTAGTTCTCCAGGAATGGGCTGCAGTGTGATAATGTCCCTAAGGTAGCTAGCTACTGGCATCCTAAAAGAACCCACTAGTAGCAACAGCCATGCCACCTTAGCTGTAGTAATAAGATCAGCAATTACATTGTCAAGGGCCAGAGATACAGCTTAATAGCACGCCTGCCTGGCAAGCATAAGGTCTTGAATGTGGTTCCCAGTATTAACTTCCCCCCCAAAAAACTACATTGTCAAATACTAAGTATTGCTGACCTATAGGACCAATAATGTCTTCCCTTTTCCATAATAATGAGATTTTTTTTTTTTTTTTTTTTTTGTATAGGATCTTGCTATACAGCTCCTCCTATCTCAGCTTCCCCAGCTCTGGGATTACAGGAGTGTACCGCCATGCCCAGTTTTGGTGGCTGGCATGGTGTGGGGGCCAACACAGCATGCAGTACTGGGGATTGAACCCAGGTCGTTGCACTTGGCCAGGCAGGTACTTAGACTGCCCATAATGATAAGATGTAGCCTTGTATGTTGCATATGCCTGTAAGCCTAACACTCAGGAGGCTGAGGCAGGAAGATCTCCATGAGCTCAAGGCCAGTCTGCATTACAGGGTGAAACCTGTCTCAGAAAAGGCGGGGGCACCCTGTGTGCTTTCTTCTGCAGCACGTATACTAACAACTGCAAGCCACCATGAAACCCAAAGAGGGAAGGATAAAAATAATAAAAAAAAAAATAGAAGAACAAAAAATAATGGAGTCAAAGGAAAAATTCCTGTGTCTTTTTTTCTTTTTTTTCTCAGAACTGGGGATGAACTCAGGGCCTTGTGCTTGCCAGGCAAGCACTTATTCTACTAAGCTATCTCCCCAGCCCCTAATTCCTGTTTTTTTTTTTTTTTTCTTTTTTTGCAGTACTGGGGTTTGAACTCATACTTGCAGTTGCCAGGCAGGCACTTGTGCCACAGAGCTGTCTCCCTAGCCCCCATTCCTGTGGTTTTGAATGTGTTTTTTCCCTAAGGTCTAGCTCATCAAGGTCTTCTCCATGTGGCGTCAGGGCTTATGGGTTTTTATTTGAAGTGCCCTTCCTATCCAGCCAGAGTGCATCCTTGCTCCTGTTAGTAGGTAGGAAATGTGGTCAGAGCTCTGGTCCCAGCCATGTGCCTCAGGTTGCGCTCAGGCGGACTCCAGTACTTGGTGCTGACAGTTACAGATCTGGTTGCCCCCTTTTTTTCCCTAAGTGTTGTCCTCATCAAAGATAAGGGTGATTGGCTCCTGCCACATGCCAAGGGCAAGTACATGGAGGTCTGGCCAGGAGGTGGTGAGGTTCTTGCCTTCATATCTAGGCAGCGTATCTGGTGTTGATGTGCTTGTGCACTGGGGACAGGCGCTGTGTATCTGGGCTACATCTGCATGCTAGGTCAGCAGAAGGGGACTGGGTGTCCCTTGCGTGCTTTCATTGAGGAGCAGGGCTTGAACTTTCAGTCTTTCTGCCAGTTTCCTAAGGTATTGGGAGTACAGGCATGTGCCACCACACCCAGTTTGTTATTTTTGTTTTCTATTTTTCATATAACTACTATCTCAAACTTGAGCTTCTTAGGCTTTGCTATGTTAAGTTTCAAGGATAATCAAGTTCTGATGTATTTTCATGAAAGAAAATACCATAGTCCAACTGTAAAACTTCTAAATGCTGGTCGTTAAAGAAGAGTACAGCCAGGAATGGTTGCCACGCCTGTAATCCCAGAACTCAGGAGGCTGAGGCAAGAGGTCACTGAAAGTTAGAGGCCAGCCTGCACTGCATAATAAGACCCTATCTCAAAAAACAGGAAAAAAAAAAATGAAGTTGTTAATTTAAATAATCTCAAAGTGAGAAAAATTGATTAGAAGACCTGCTGGCAAGAAAATAAGAGCTGCTATATGGCACTGCAGTTGCCAGTAGAATCATTATTGCTGCCGTGTGCATTGTGAAAGGGTGCCAAAGTGCTGCCCCTTCTTTCTTTATTTTTTTTAACTGCTCAAACACTTATTCCACTGAGCTATCTCCCCAGCCCTGCCCCTTCTTTCATGTGATTTTTTTTTTTTTTTCTATTTTGTTTGGGTTAGTTGATGGGTAACTCCTAAAAATGTAGCTTTGGGGCTGGGGAGATAGCTCTGTCGCACAAGTGCCTGCCTGGCAAGTGCAAGGTCATGAGTTTGAACCCCAGTCCCACAAATATGTATGTATGTATGTATGTATATACGTATATATATCTTTGTTTATGCAGTCTGCTTTATAAATGGAAATGGCTTTTTAATGTGTACATGTAAAGACTCTATACAGGAGCAGGGTGCTGCAGTGCACACTTGGAAGCCTGCTGAGGCAGGAACAGTACAGGCTGGACCTTTGCCCGGGCAATCTAGGGACAGACCATCTCACATGCAATAAATAAAGTTGGGGATGGCATTGAGTGAAAGCTTGGATCAATTGCTTGATCCATCAATTGTATCATTAGTAAGTAATATGGGACGTTCTCTTGTTTTTTCTAGATTTTTTTATTTTTATTTTTTTTTGGCTGTACCGAGAACTGAACTCAGGATCCTGTGCTTGCCAGGCAAGTGCTTATTGTACTGAGCTATCTCCCCAGCCCATTTTTCCTAGGATTTTAATCTACAATGAGTCAAAAGAAAAGTAGGGCTTGGAACTTAGATTGTAAGCTCCTTGTGGATGTAGCTTTTTATTTTCATAGGACTACCACCTCATGGTGTAGTCTCTGCCTGGGTACCTCTGAAAAGCCCAGTGAACTCAGTGAAAAGAGCACCCTCCTTCTGAAAAAACCTTAGTTTTTTTTTGTTGTTGTTTTTTCTCCCTGGCCCAAAAGCTTTAGTTTCTAACTGGAATTCCTCATTCATACAAATGAGATGAGCTTCTTATCCCTGCTAGTGTTGTTGTTCATTTGTTTTATTTTCTGATATACTTAATTTCAAAAGTACAGAGAAAGGTGTTACAGGAATTAAAATTGCCCTTCGTTTGTAAAAATAATGTTAACAATTTTTCAAGCCACTCTTCCCACTATCCATCTGCATGCCTAGTGTATGTACCTCTTTTCTTAATGTAAATCATGTAAAACACTTCTACAACTTTTTATTAAAAGTGTAGGAGTCCTTCAAGAAAATAATGTCTTTCCCAATTTACGCTTTTTTTATTTCCTGAGAAAAAGTCCTGGTGTATATCTGTCACTGTGAATGTGTTCATATGAATATATATGTGAATATAATAGGATAGTTTCCTTCATAAAATAAATACGTAAGTAGATATGTAAGGATATATATTTATGTGCGTATTTGTAAAAGATTAAAAAAACAAAACAGAACAGGATCTTAGGCAGTTGAAGCCAGCCTTGAACTCACCGTGTATCCAGGCTAGCCTTAAATTTGCAGTGATCCTCCTGCTTCAGCCTTCCAATTACTGTGATTGCAGGAATATGCCAGTTTGGCTTTTTTGTTTTGCTTTGCTTTTCATGAAAAGTGTCTTATAAAATAGTTCAGGCCTGCCTTGAACTCACATCACATTCCTCCTGTCTCAGCCTCCCAATAGCTGGCATTGATTATAATCATGCATCACCCCACCCATTAACATAAGTACATTTCTGTGTATCAGTAGCTTTATACATGAGTATAGTTTACAATATGATATGGGAAGTAGGGATGAGTAGGCTGGAGGAGGAACTGCTATGGTTGAGAAAGGGGTAGAGATGATGCGGTTCCCTTGGCCATTTTGTATAACTGTCCTAGAATAGCACAGCTTTTAGTACTCACTTGCTAGTAGGCCCTCTTGGGAGGCACCAGCACTGCCAAAGGAGGAAGGGTATTTCCTACCTTTAGAATTCAAACTCCCAATGTGTTTTGCCCAGAAAAGTGGCATTAATATTGTTCATTCAGTTCTTCAAGCTGCTTAGCCAATAGGATAGCTGTGGATGCATAAGCACTAAGGCTCACACAGCTGTACAGTATAGTTAAATATTCTTTGTTATGAAGTGTGTGAGTTGAACACAATAGTTCCACAACCAGAAATTTATAAATTACCCTTTTAAACATAATTTATACTACCAAAAACTATGTATGTTACATGCTTTTCCTTTTCTTCTTCTTGTCTTGATCCTATAACAGTTGAATATATTTATCAGGTTATTTCTACCCAGATTTCCTTTAGAAAAAAATGGCGTCTGAGATTGTTTCTGAAAAAAAAAAAAAAATAAATGGCATCAACCATTTGTCATGGCTGATAATAACAACCTGAAGTGGCTTCCTCTTCTGTGTAACCACCTAATTCTCAAATAAAAATATAATAAAATTTCCCAGTTGAACTTTCTGTATTAAAGTACTTTGCTCAGGGGGCCAAGGAGATAGCTCCGTGGAATAAGTGCTTGCCTGGCAAGCGCAAGGTCCTGAGTTCAATCCCTGTTACCACAAAAAAAAAAAAAAAAAAACCACTTTGCTCGGTCTCTAATATAGAGAGATTGATTTGTAGTGAGTGGTGTAATCAAACAAGATTCTTAAGGTTTTTTGCACTTGAAGTAAAACCCTCATCATGCTTATATGGTGTGGTGAATGTTGAGTCAGTATTTCCTTAGTATAAGAAAAATTAAATCAGAATTACAGAACCTTGCTAAATACAATGATTAGTTTCTGTCTAAATTGAGTTCTTTGTTTGGAGTTAACATAATTTTCAGTCACCGGTGTAGGTACTAGCAGTTAATTTTGTTTCTACTTTTAAAAGCTATTTATGGGGGCCAGCGAGATGGTTCAGTGGTCTAAAGCACCTCCTTAGGAAAGCTCAGGCAACTGCAGGGACTGCGGTTCAATCCCCGGCACCACATGCTCCGCCAGCCCCACCACCAGGGAAGACTGAGCCAGCCACAAAATAAATAAATAAACAAAACAAGCAAATAAATAAATAAATAAATTTTTTTGAAAAAAGCTATTTTATGTAGTAAGCCTAGTTTTTCATAAAATAATATAGGCAATATCCTGCTTTTGATTTGTTTTAAATGTGTGTGCTTATGATTTAGCTCAGACATTTCTCTCTTTCCCTATCCCCCAGGAGGCTGCTTTGAGGCGTGAGCAAAAGAAGCTGGAGAAAAAGCAGATGAAAATGAAACAAATCAAAGTGAAAGCCATGTAGCAAAATCCCAGGGGTCTGAGTCTGACGCCACCTATGAGCTCTGAGTTTGTGGAAAACAGAAAATCTGAGTCCATCTCATCTTAAATTTGAGACTCTTCGTAAATGGGAAATCACATTTCATCATCTGTTCTGCTGTTGATTTGAAGTTTTACAGAGGTTGTAGATACATTGAAAGGGCTCTATTTACATAATTTTCTTCTAGATAATCAAATTATTTTATAAAAGTGCTATATAAAATATGTGTAGTTTTAAAATATTTTAAATTATAACATGAGTCAGCAGTGCTTTTAGTACTTTAGTGTTTGAAAAATGTGAAATTTATGGGTAGATAATTAGGTAGCTGCTTTTTGTTTAAACTAGGCATTTGGAACAGTTATGGCAATTAACTCTTAAACCAAGATTCCACAAATAATTAATTATTGGAATTGCACAATAAACATTGCTTGGTGTTTTCTTCTGTGTCTACATTAAACTTATGCAGAAGTAAAATACAGAACACTATGTGGTGATGAAATTGCAGGGACTCAGAACAGTACGGTCTATGGGTGAGGGCTGGCGACAATATTATAGGAAGTCTGTAGGTGTTAGGACACTGGCGTGTACATGGAAAGCCGGGCATAGGTAGTAGAGGAGCAGCTTTCTTCTTACCTGAGAGTATGTGCTAATGACAGTGTGAATGCTGCCTGTTAAGCAGCCATGTGTTTATTTTTCTTGAGCAGCAAATGCATAAAAGAGTAACTGCTTCATTCAGATCTGCAGTCAGATCACTGGTCTGTGTGCAGTCACATTTTCTTCTTGGTTGCCGCAACTTACTGAACATTCATGGAGCTGTATTCTCCGTATTTTGGCTACATACCTTTACTTCTCCCTGTACTTTTCTCTCTTCTACTGTTGAGGCTGGGTATGGTCTTGTAATGAAATAGCCATAAATATACTTTTACTTTTTTTTTTTTTTTTTTGGCAGAACCAGGAATCAAACTCAGGACCTTGCACTTGCCAAGCAGGCACTTGTACCCCTGAGTTATCTCCCTGGCCCTCCATAACTATTTTAAAAGTGAGTTTTCCTAAACTACCAAGACCTGTTTCTGCCTTTTGAGAATGAAACTCGAGGGAGGGGCCAATCTTAACTGCACAAGCATTTGTCTTGTTCAAGTCTCTGCATTTTATAAATGCTTTTTACTAAGCATTTTTTAAATTACTGTTTACACCAGGTAATTTCTACTGGTGATTTGAAAGTGTTGGGCTTTTCAGTGGGTCTGGGTGGCGGCTTCCTCTGTTGGCATGTTCTGGGTAGCTCTGCTCCGAGGCAGCAGCCGTGAGCAGCCGTGAGAGCAGCGCATGCCGCTGTCTGTGGCTGCGCATGAACTTTCCACGCGGGTTTTCTCTAGTTAAAACCGAAATATGTAAGTGGGGAGATGCAAGTGTGATAATTTTTAACAGCTCATGAATTTAAATTAGAGTGACAAAAATAGCACAAAATTTAATCACTTTAAAGCAATACTAGAATTAGAGTTGTTTTACAAACCTTTAAAATATATTCTAGAAATCAGAGTTGATATGCTTAGCTCTTTTTTGAGTACTATAAGCTTTCATGAAGTCCCACACATTTGGACCATGGCAGCTAATTTTGTAATTTAAGCATTCACATGGAGTACCTATGGACACACATTAAACTGATTGACAAAATCTCAGCGTGCCACCTTGCCTTTTCTGGAGTTGCCCTACGAGAGTGTGCTTTCCCGCAGGAAGGTACAGGTCATTCAGGTAGGCCTGAAAGTCTCCTTCAGAGTGTTTTCACATAGATGTTCCGTTCTAGTGTATGTCATTACTGGGCTCCTTCCCACTGATCCTATGCCAGTCAGCTTTCTGTTACTGTGACAAAATAACTGAGGTAATTAAATGGGGGAAGATTGGTTTCCGCTCAGAAGGACAGTGGTTTTATTTGTGGTTTCCTGGTCCTGTGGCTTTGGACTTGGGGCAAAGCAGACATCATTGTGGGGAGCACTTGACAGACCAAAGCCGTTCACCTCCTGAGGGCCAGCAAGCAGAACAGAAGTGAGGAGGGCCTGGAGGGCCAGTGTCCCCCTGGAGTGCACCCAACAACGACTCATTCTACTGTGCCTCACCTTCCAGAGCTTCCTACCCCTCCCAGCAGTGCCACAGGCTGGGGAGCAAACCCCCAACACTTTGTCTTTTGGGGACGTTTACAATTCAAACCATGAAGATCTCCTGTTGGGTTCAGGTATGGTTGCCATCCAGTGAATGAAAGGACAAAGACGATACTGTGTGCTGCGAAAAGCACTGCTGAGCTCTGCAGTCTGGTCGCCATTGAGCACTTGGCCATGCCACAGTAAGCACAAAGACCTGGCTTCTAGTTTCAGTAACATCAATCACTAACATTTTTACTTTGGGGAAATCATTCATCCATCTACAAAATGAGAGTAGTAATTGTTTTCCTTACATAGCTCACAAATAGTCCAAAACTAACAGGGAGTATGTATGAAATTGTTTGCAAATTCTAAAGCACTTTACAAAGGTAAGGTATCATTTAGGACTGTTCTCTAAGTGGTATAGTTTTTTACTCTTCAGTTTTCTCCCAGTGGAAACCAAGCAGATCCTTTCAGAGTTCTTGGCATTCTCCCGACCCCCCTTTTGAGACAGGGTCTTGCTGTGAAGTTCAGGCTGGCTTTGAATTCACAGGGCATCCCAGGCTGGCCTCAAACTCTTGGTGGTCCTCCTAACTTTCTGGTGCTACGATTACTGGTGTGTCTCTATTGCTTTTTTTTTTTTTCCGTGCACACACACACACGAACCAAGAGCTTTTATGATCTTCGTCTCCAGTCCCTTTCTCTAAAATTTTGATACAGTATCTCACCAGGTTGCTGAGGCTGGACTGTAACCCATTTTCCTCCTGTCTCAGCCTCACGGTATGCACATTACACCTGCCTCACAACTCCTTAACTTTATCTGCAGAAATTTTCGAGAGCATTTCTGAGGAAGGGAATCATTTGTGATTGTCTCCTTAGCCGTTGAAAATCTGACCCCATCAAGCACCAGGTGTGGAACACTTTCCTTTTGATGAAATTTAGACCAAAGAAAAACCGATTGATATTCTTATGCCTTCCATTGATAGGCGTTGGCAGTGTGAAGATTATTTGGAGCCTTGCACAGGGATCGACTTGGTGTTTGGTTTTTATTTCGGTTTGAGACAGGGTCTCACTAGGTGGTTCACGCGGGCCTTAAACTCACTATGTAACCCAGCATGGTCCTGAACTGTGGTAATACTCTTACCTCAGCCTCCCAATCTGTGCTGGGATTACAGAAGTGTGGTACCATGGCCCAGCTATCACTTAGATTTCTTCTGCATATTTTTCTGGAGCTATGTCACTTAGCAAGGTTGTAGTAAAGTTAGAATTGAAGCCAGTTTTCTGTTTCAGAAAAACCATTGCAAACAAAAAAGAATTTTTTTAAAAAAAGCACTGCAGCTAGGTGTGGGGCACACACCTATAATCGCAACACTCTAGAAGCTGAGATGGGAAGTTTGATGGCAGGTTCCAGGTCAGCGGAGCTACATAGCTTGACACCAGCCTGAACTACAAAGAGACTCGTCCCAGTCAAAAAAAAAAAAAAAAAAAAAAAAAAAAGACACACACCTGGATTTGAAGGCAGAAGCCTGACGCTTGTTTTATTTTGTGAAGTACTGGGAGCCAGAAGTGGTGGCTTACCTCTCTGATCCTTTGTTGGGCTGAGACAGGGGTTAGATCCCCCTGTTTAAACCCACCCTGAGCAATTTAATAACAAAGTCATGTTTCGAAATGAGGAGGAGGGTAGTTCTCCCCAGCTTTGGGTTGGTGGCCGCTACCCGGCTTTTGTTTCTCGTCCCTGGAGGGCAAGGCGACGTGGACAGGGGTCCCAGCACCCGGAGCTCCGCCACGCCAAGGGCGCTTTCCACCTCAGCGCCTGGCCGCCGCGATGCAGCAAGCGGCTGAGATGCAGGCCACTAAACGTGTGGTGGCGGGAGACAGCTGTAGGTAAAACTTGCCTACTGATCAGTTATACAACCAATGCCTTTCCTGGAGAATATATCCCCACTGTCTTTGACAACTATTCTGCCAATGTTATGGTAGATGGAAAACCAGTGAATCTGGGCTTATGGGATACAGCTGGGCAAGAAGATTATGACAGATTACGCCCGCTCTCCTATCCACAAACAGGTGTGTTCTTAATTTGCTTTTCCCTTGTGAATCCTGCATCGTTTGAAAATGTCCGAGCAAAGTGGTATCCGGAAGTACGACACCATTGTCCCAACACTCCCATTATCCTTGTGTGAATAAAACTTGATCTTAGGGATGATAAAGACACGATCGAGAAACTGAAGGAGAAGAAGCTGACGCCTATCACCTATCCGCAGGGCTTGGCCATGGCTAAGGAGATCGGTGCTGTAAAATACCTGGAGTGTTGAGCTCTCACCCAACGAGGCCTCAAGACAGTGCTTGATGGGGGCCGGCGAGATGGTTCAGTGGTCTAAAGCGCCTACTTAGGAGAGCTCAGTGCAACTGCAGGGACTGCGGTGCGATCCCCGGCACCACATGCTGCGCCAGCCCCACCACCAGGGCAGGCTGAGCCAGCCACAAAACAAATAAATAAACAAACACAACAAGCAAACAAATAAATAAAGTTTAAAAAAAAAAAAAAAGACAGTGCTTGATGAAGCTATGGAGCAGTTCTCTGCCCACCTCCTGTCAAGAAGAGAAAGAGAAAATGTCTGCTGTTGTAAATGTCCAAGTCCTTAGTTCTTGGTCCTGTCCCTTGGAACATTTGTACACTTGGCTCAAAAAACTGTGGAGCCTTCTTCACACTCAATGCCAAGTTTTTGTTACAGATTAATTTTTCCATAAAATCATTGTGAACCAATCAGTAATTTTAAGGTTTTGCTTTAAATGTAAGAGTTCAAACTCACATATTAAAATTTAGCCCTACAATGACAAGCCTTCCGTAAAGCCTTACTTTTCAAAGGCCCCTATCCTTGCTGAGATTAAAAGTTGCCAAAATACCTTCTGAACTAAGTTATGGTGTTGCGCTAAGAACACTAAGCACTAAACTGTTGAAAGACTTTTATGAGAAGACTGTAGCTTCTGAAATCAGGAGGTGCAGACACTGTCCAAGTAGCTTTCAGATCAAGTGAAGCACAACAGCCTCCTTAATGATGTGTTGCTCTGTAATGCATCAAGTAACTTCTCAGCCCATGTTTGTTTTGTACCTTTGTATTGTATATCATAATGGAATGGGTATAACAGCTCACTTTTTGGATCAGTCTTTTTTACTTCATAGCATTTTCTTTCTAATCAGTTTAATAGCTTTTGCTGAGATTTCGAACAGAACTCTTATTCTTGTGTTTGCTGTAATCAAGTATTCTGTTCTTAGTCATGGGTGTGCTGGGTAGAGTGCGTGAAACATGACGAGATCAAGGATGAAGACAGTATTTTGACAAAATATGAAGTGGAGGTTAATTTACACTACATGTACACGAAATAAAAAGTGTCACAGGTAAAGATTTTTAAGGTTAATTTCTGTCAAATGCAGTAGATGATGAGGAAAGGTTGGTATTAATCAGTGTCTTCTTAACTTTTTCTTTTTCCTACCCTTGGCCATTCCTTCCAAAATTGGGCATTTAATTCATCTTTGAGCTGGTCATTCCCATAGTTGCTAACTCTGTGCTTTTCTAATAGAACCTCTTCTTAATGAGCAATGTGCCTATTTGTACTATAAAATCTTTCTGATAATGCAGTAGAAGTTTTTTTTATAGATTAGTATAAGTGCATTCCTATTTTCTTGTTACTTTATTCAAAGCCAATTAAGTGGTTTCCTTAGTCTTCTAGTAGCTAGGTATAAAAATCATGTGTTGCAGCTTTAGTTTTTTTTGTTTTGTTTTGTTTTGCGGGACCGGGGTTCTAACTCACAACCTTGTACTTGCCAGGCAGGCACTTGTGTCTCGGAGCTATCTCCCCAGCCCTGCAGCTTTACAGTTTTTAAAATATTTTAGATATTCTTAAAACTATGAACCTTCTTAACATCACTCTCTTGCCAGATTACTAACACTGTCACATGACTAATTCTGACTTGACCCTCTTTACCTCACCCACATGGACACATCCTGTTGTGGCTTTGCCTAATAATGCTCCTTTGGGTCTGTGAGGTTCTGCAAACTGTGCTAGTGCTAATGATGTTCTGTGCAACTTAACTCACTGGCGAGGACACATCATCAGACCTTTCAACCACTAGAACAAAATTTTTTTAATTGACAGTTGCAGAACTGTGGAGTGTTTTTACATTGATCTTTTGCTAATGCAATTAGTATGTTTTGCATGTATGACTTCATAAATCCTTGAACCATAAAAAAAATGGGGAGGGGGCAGTGGTAGGGACATGGCTTAGTTTTGAGGTCTTAAATTCAATCTCTAAGACTAGGAAAAAAGATGCAATAGAGATGGAAACCCAGGACCTCATGTGTTAGGCAAAGATTCTTCCATTGAGCTACATCCTAGCCCTTCTTACTGTTCTATTTCCTCATCCATATGTATGCATTATTCTGTTTTGTAAATTAGATATTTGGAAGATCATATTAGATAATGTATGATGTGCTTTGAGATATAAAATGCTGTGCAAATTAATCCTACCCAACCTGTTCACATCAAACAAATTTGTCTGTTTAACTTGAGTGTTTCTCTAACTTCACCTGTCGCATGGTTAATATATATGTTAACCTGAAGCGGCCAGTATACTTAAACTGAAAACTCAATTAAAAATGAACAGGGGCTGTGTGTGGTGTCACACACCTGTAATCCCAGCACTTGGGAGGCTAAGGCAGGAGGTTTGCTGTGAGTTCGAGACCAGCCTGGGCTACAAAAGTGAGCTTAAGGCCAGCCTGAATTGCATAGCGAGACCCTGTCTCAAAAAAAAAAAAAAAAAAAAAAATGAACAGGGGCTGGGAGATAGCTCAGTGGCATAAATGTAAATGCAAAGTCCCAAGCTGAATCCCTGGTACCTTTAAAAAAAAAAAAAAGTGAACAGTAACATCCAAGATCTTCAGTCCACCATCTATCTCCATTCCTCTAGGCTTCAGGCCAGTTTTAGAAAGCTCTAGAGATCATGAAGAATAAGTCAGTAAAAAACATTAGGGAGCTTGTGCATCTTAGGCACATAAATCAAAAGCAAAGCAGAAGGGCCGGCAAGATGGTTCAGTGGTCTAAAGCGCCTGCTTAGGAAAGCTCAGGCAACTGCAGGGACTGCGGTTCGATCCCCGGCACCACATGCTGCGCCAGCGCCGCCACCAGGGCAGGCTGAGCCAGCCACAAAATAAATAAATAAAGAAACAAACAAACACAACAAGCAAACAAATAAATAAATAAATAAAATTTAAAAAATAAAAAAAAAAAAAGCAAAGCAGAAAAAAAAATACTCCATAAATCTGAAAGCTGACCTTTCCTTACTCTGTTCCAAGTTATGTGGGTTGGTATATGAGAGCTTCTTCTGTACGGAAAACTAAAGCTCATCTAAATTTGCACTGTGGAACAGTCACGTCAGTGTAGGCTGAAGGGTTTTCTCAGCCTTCTGCATAGTCATCCACTTGGTAAACTCTTATAGTCTCCTTTATGGATAGAGAAATTTAGCATTTTGTTAGAACATGATACAGCCAGCTGGATGTGCTGGGACAGACCTGTGATCCCAGATACTCAGGAGAGAGTGGGCAGGACTGCAAGCTCATTTAAGCCGGCCTAGAAAATTTAGCCTGACTTTAAAAAAATGGTTAAAGTGCTGGTGATGTTATTGAGTACTCACCTAACATGGCAAGGCCCAAGTTCTATCCCTGTACTACAAATGAAAGGAAAAAGTTATTATGCCTACTAGGCATTTAAACAGACGGAAAATACTCCCTATTGTAAAAGCTCCAAGATATTTGACATTTCAAGCGCTGTCTTCTCTATTCTCTAATAGAGAATAACTTTTAATTCCGAAGGTCACATACGAACTTCCAAGGAATTTTTTTTACCTCTTTTTCTGCTAATGTCTTTGTGTTAGTACCAAGTTTGCTGCTGGGAGAGGCACATAATTTTTGAAATGAGACAGTGTGAGGACAGGGTTTCAGAAATTTTTTTTTTAATAAGATATAACAATATGATAGTTTCAAAACACATTATTAGTGCAATAATTGATACACTGAATATTGTTGTCCTCAGTAATACAGAGCACAGAGCATAGACATGATAAATTTTCTAATCTATATTAGTAGAGGAGGAAAAAAAGAAAACAAACAAAAAAGTTTTTATCTTCTCTTTGTACAAAGAGGGAGTAGTTGTATACATAGTCCAACGTTCCATAATTTTAGTGGGATGCCAGTGAAACTGGCAATGTTGGAGGCTGTTGGTATAAGCCTCTTACAGTTCATTATACTAATTTAGCTCTGCATTCTATGCCTCATAATTAAGCTTTTCTGCTGGGTGATCAAGGGCAAGTCAAGGCCAGACCTGTATAATAGATCCTTCATCTTTTGTATCTTCCAGGGTCAAATCCCCTCAGGATTAACTTTGGAACCATGTACAGTGCTTTGTAGAGCTGCTGCCAGTGTCAGTCATTAGGACGAGTCATGGCCATTGCTTGACCAGTTTGCTCTCCGTGAAAGCCTGAGAGAATGTCCTCTCTCTAGGTGACTCTCCTTAGGCACACTATACTTCGTTTATCCTTTTCCTCTGAGGTGCCTTAATCTCCTTGAACAGAAAATTTGGGAAACCTCTGAGATATAGGATGTTATGGCACAGGTTCTCTTATGTCCTGAGTCCTCACTGACCTTGAAGGGCTAGGGCCAAAATGTTGGCTATCCTCATAGCCCTTCTTTTTCTCCAATTTTTGGTATGTTAACTTACATTCTCAACCCTCCAGCAGAGAAGCTTCATGATACTATTACTCTATAACATAGGTGATTGAGCTTAACATCACTGTCTTTCTGAGTATCAAACATCTTAGACTTATCTTGCAATTGGTATTTTCTGTCAATCAACGATATTCTAATAAATCTCTTTAGAATTTGATAGAAGGGGGCCGGCAAGATGGTTCAGCAGTCTAAAGCACCTGCTTAGGAAAACTTAGGAACTGGAAGGACTGCGGTTTGATCCCTGGCACCACATGCAGTGCCAGCTCCAGCCCCAGGGCAGACTGAGCCAGCCATAATACATAAATAAATAAAATAAATTTTAAAAAAAGAATTTGATAAAAGCATTTACACATTTTTACACAGACATTTAGAAATCCAAGGATATACAAAATTGTAGCCTGTCAAGCGTGTGGCATTTTGCCTAGTCTCTTACTCTCACTTAATACTCTTTTTTGTTAACCATTTACTTGAGAGAGAGTATAGCAGTAACTGAGTTTACATTGGAAGCAGTATACATCTAAAAGACCAGAACAACACACATTCCAAGCATAGTTCCAGTGTTGCACGCTGCTATCATCAATGTGAAAAACTTTTTGAAGGTTCCTAGGACCAATATCAAATTCATCCTGTGTACATAAGTGTATGGTTTTGCTCCTGCTATGTTTCCTCTTTTCTGCTTCCAGTCACTTCGTTGTTTAAGGTTTCGGAAAATTAAAGAGAAAATAATGTTAAATGTAGTATCAAGGTTGTGTGTGTAAAATCAAATGAAACCCGAGTATGACACATTCAAGTTTCAGGGTTGGATTTTCATCTGTCCCTGTTTGATCCATCTGTACTTCTTCCCCGTTCTGGAAGTCAATTTGTGTCAAGGATCAGAGCTTGGATAAAATAACTCATTGCTTGATGGTATATATCCATTTTGGGAACCTTCACCCCACAGTAAACAGATTAAAAAAAATCTAATCTTAGTTGGGCACCTTGGCTTGTGCCTATAATCTAAAGACTCTGGGAGGATTAGGTGAGAGTAGATCCCGGCCTGGCTAAGGGACTTAATGAACCCTGTTTAAAAACAAACACCAGATGCTGGGGAGATAGCTCTATGGCACAAGTGCCTGTCTGGCAAATGCAAGGTCGTGAGTTCGAACCCTGGTCTCACAAAAAATAAAAACAAACCCTAGCCGTACAAACCAAACACAGCTAAGGATGTAGCTCAGTGCTAAGGCTCTTGGGTTCACTCCCCAGTGTGGGGCAGGTGGGACAATAAAACGAATTCCCCAAACTAGTCTCACAAAAAGGAGTCTTGCTGCATTTTAGGACTGTTCATTTCTTTTTTTCTTTTTTGTAGCCTAAGCTGGTCTCGAACTCACATCAATCCTCCTGCCTCAGCTTCCCAAGTGCTGGGATTACAGGCGTGCACCACTACACCCCGCAAGATTTTCATTTCTTGACCGCTGCATGCTTTGGGTGTGCTAGCTTCTCCATTGAGGCAAACCTTATAGGTTCTGAGTCGTCATTAAGAGTTAGGGGAAAAACGATCCAGAAAGGAGAAACATGATATTTCTCATTAGTTCAGCTATTATGTTCATTTTCACAGATAACCATGGGCACATGAAGAGTTTTTCCATTTTGCATGGTGCAAGAGGCCCAGGTGAGGCATGTGAGATAACTAAAGCAAGTGTGAATATTTTTCCATTTAAGCCCCGCCATATTAAATGACTGAAAAACAAATCCATGGCGCACGCCTGTAATCCCAGCACTTGGGAGGCTGAGGCAGGAGGATCAGTGAGAGTTTGAGACCAGCCTGGGCTACAAAAGTGAGCTCAAGGCCAGCCTGAACTGCAGCCTGAACTGCATAGTGAGACCTGTCTCAAAAAAAGAAAAGAAAAAAATCCCTCTAAAGTAGCCAAGTTAGCAGCCAGAGCTGGTTTGCTTTCTTTATACAGTCGCCTTTATCCTTCAATACTAAAATTACCTACTTTTCTTGTTGCTGCTACGTGGTGGAGGCACGGAGGAGCCCTTTTAGGATCCATTGGGGTCATAAACAAATAACAAGCCAGATAAAGTGGCTTTTGTGGAAATGGATTTTTTTCCCAAAGACAGCGCCCCCACGCAGGAGCTCAACAGCAAAAGGTCTAGAGAAGAGCCACTAGAGAAGGAACGCCACGCGAGCGCTTGACATTCAACTGCGGGGGCGGGGCTTCCGCTCCGGGGGCGTGGCGGCGCTCGGCCCCATTCCGTCCAGACTGCGCATGGCACGTCGCGTGCCTACGCCCAGCGACCTGCCTGACGGCAGCGCGGCCACGAAACTGAGGAGGCGGAGTCGAGGCCGGGTCGGAACTGCGAGCGAACTCCAGGACCAGGTACCAGTGGCGGGCCTTCGTCAGAGCGGTCCTCCCGGTTCGCCCTCGCTCTCCAAGGCCCCTTGGACCCGCATCCTAGGCGGGCAGTAGGCTGGGGCGATGCCGGAGCGAGCAGCCGGGCGAGAGGCGAGCTCCCGCCTTCCTTCCCGACCCCTCCCCCAGGCGGAGAACCGAGGGCCCGGGGTCGTTTTGTCCTCCCCCAGCAGATCGCAACAGAACCTAGTGCTGAGCTTCCCCTCCAGCACCACCTCATGGGAGGCCCCCCAAGGACGCAAGATCCGGGAGACGCCTTTAATGTGCCCAGAGATTTTAAGTTGTTTCCTAAAGGCCCACAGGAAAGTGAACAGAAGTGGTTAAATTGTTGATACCGGGAAATGGAGAACTAGCCTCTGCCCAGCCTTTCGCGAAGATTCATACATACTTATCTTGACCCCCCCCCCCCCCAATAGAGTTGATCCTCTTCGTAAAATTGACCACGTTCCAGTATGTAGATGGTTCTTCATGGGGTGATTCATACT